>JAKOGI010002999.1:0-72507 GCA_029747015.1 Carnegiea gigantea | reverse complement strand
AGTATCAAAAGGTTGGGAGTTATATCAGCTAGATGTTAATAATGCATTCCTGCATGGTAATTCGGAGGAGGAAGGATATATGAAGCTACCTCCGGGATTCACTTCAAGTTCACCTCATAAGGTATGCCGTTTAAGAAAGTCTCTCTATGGCTTAAGGCAAGCGCTACGACAATGGTGTGCCAAGTTATCTAGCAAGCTAGAGGCTTATGGTTTTGTCTGCTCTTATGCTGATAATTCTCTTTTCACCTATAAAAAGGGGCATATTTTTCTCGGGCTACTTGTTTATGTTGATGATATCATACTTGCTGGAAATGACGCTCTTGCTTGTTAACAATTCAAATAGTGTCTTAATACCTATTTTCGGATTAAAGATCTTAGCTCTTTGAAATATTTTCTTACTATTGAAGTGGCTAGAGGGCCAAAGGGACTGTTCTTATGTCAATGAAAGTATGTGTTAGAAATTGTGGATGAATGTGGGCTCCTTGGTAGCAAGCCTATTGCATCTCTAAATCATAAATTAGCGCTTGCTTCTGGCAAGTTATATGATGATCCTTCACAGTATAGGAGGCTAATTGGGAAACTTATTTATTTGACTATTTCTCGGCCGAAACTTAGTTACGCGATCCATTACAATTTCATTAAATCTGAATGTAGACCAAGATGTAACTTTCCTTAAAGGCAATTGAGCCAAGTGGTATATGTGTACTTAGCGTTCGTCATTGAAGAATTGTATAATTTCAACCTACATTAATTTTTACAAACTTGATCAACATGGGAACCATATTGTATAAGATGTTCTGAAGTAGATGAATATATAATACAAGAGGCAAGTTTACGCTCTTACTGTATTTTTGAACCACTAAATAAATTCAGCCTCAATTAAGGCATCTATGTCCACGTCCGTTAAAGTGGGATTTTCATGTAATTGTTGTTGCTTGAATAAACTGTGAAAATAATATTCATCAGCACTAAATTCCCATTTAACTTCATTACAATACAAAACAGGTGCAGGTAGAACTTACTCAATATGAGGTTGAACTTCATTATTTAACAAAATGTGAAGGTGTGCAGCATGTCACTCTTCATCAATTAAGTACCTCTATGTACGACTTCCCACTGGAGTATCTTGGGTTTGAAAAACTGATAAAGTAGGTTGCATTTATGGCTCGTCATTCTCATCCTCATTACGTCGGCGTCTTGTGCACATTGAAGGCACATCAACGCCGAAGTAATACGAAGAAAACTACAAAATCTCAAACACCAAGTATGCTTCAGCCATTGATCCCTTAGGATGTGTTTTGTTTTTTATCTTCTTCTTAAGCCAACTAAAGTACCTAAATTACAACAACTTATATAAGTATTTTAGTATAACACTACTGCTAAATTTAGTGCTCTATGATATTTGGATACATATTTACCTTTCAAATGGATACATCTATCGATATTGCATTGGACCCCCTGGGTATGCTTCTTCTACCAAGTGTATAAGCAAGTGTTCTATGATATTAAAGAATCCCGGTGGGAAAACTCTCTCTAATTTACAAAGTATGATGCTTATATTACATTGCATTTCTTGTAGCTTATCAACCCTTAATACTGTTGAGCAAAGATTTTTGAAAAATTCACTTAACTCAACGAGTGGTTCTAATACATCATTTGGAAGGGCACGAAATGCTATTGGCATAAGCATCTGCAAAAATACATTACAATCATGGCTCTTCATGTTTTGAAACTTTGCAGACTTCATATCTACGTAGTTTGCAAAGTTTGAGTAATATCCATCAGGCATTATTAGTTGTTGCGCCTACTCATACACCCCCTTTCGTTTATCTAAAGAAAGGGCGTAAGAAGCCTTCGATTTTAGTGTTCAGCCATTAACACCATGTCTGAGGTTCAGCTCACTCTGATCACACATCTACGCCATATCTAGCCTTGCCTTAACATCATCTTTTGTTTTACCAGGTACATCCATGACAGTGTTGATGACGTTATCACAAAAATTCCTCTCTATGTACATTACGTCCAAATTGTGGTGTAGTAGTTGGTCTCTCCAATAAGGTAACTCCTAAAAGATACTTTGTTTTGTCCAATTATGAAAATTCTCCTTAAAACCCGGGATGATGAAATCTCCATCAGTGGTTACTTTAGGAAGACCCTTAACCTCATGGTATAGCTCCTCCCCATTTTTTCTGGAGGACCATTGTTCACAACTTTTCCTCTACGAAATGCAGTTCGGTTAATGCATGATGTCTGGGCAAGAATCAATGGTGACAGTCAAACCAGGATGGTTTGCCCCCATGTTTCAAATGTGTTGCTTTTAACTTCTCCATACAAACAAGACAGCTCAAAACACCATGAGTGCTCCATCTAGATAACATTCCAAGGGTTGGGAAGTCATTTACTGTCCATATTAATGCAGCTCTCATAACGAAGTTCTGCCTCATTGAAATGTCATAAGTTTGAACACCATCCCATAATATTTTCAACTCATTAATCAAAGGTTGTAAGTACACATCTATTTTGTTCTTCGGATTTGTAGGCCCAGGTATAATACAAGTTAAGAATATATATGGCGTTGTCATGCACATATCCGAAGGAAGGTTGTAAGGTGTCACAACGATAGGCCAAATTGAATAAGGCCGTGCAGATTATGCGAATGGAGTAAACCCATCCGCACACAAACCAAGTCTCACATTGTGGGGCTCCGAAGCAAAATCTGAGTGTTTGTGATCAAAATGTTTCCATGCTTTCCCATCTGAATGATGACAAAGAACACCATCCTCACACCTATTGTTATAATGCCACCTCATGTGTTCAGCTATGCTTCTTAAGGCGTAAAGGCGTTGCAAGCTAAGTATCAACAGGAAGTAGAATATTTTCACATACAGTTTTGGTTTCCCATTATCGCCTGACTTCTTTGACTTCCATCTTGGTACATCACAAAACTTATATCTTTCAAGTGCTGAATCCTCCATAAAGTACAACATACAACCATTGCGACAACAATTAATGGTTTGTACATCTAAACCCAGACTTCGAACCTTCTTTTCAACTCTGAGTAATTTATGGGGATACGATTGTCTGCTAAACAACCCTCATGCATTAATTGCACCACCTCATTTAAACAATTTTGAAGCATATTATAATTAGATTTGATACTCATCAATCTAACTACATTTGACGATTCAGTTTGGTTACTACACCCATCCCATAAAGGTCTCTGAGCAGCTTGAAGCATATTATAGAATACCTGAGCTTCTGCATTTGGTTGCTCATTGCCACTAACTTCATTAGTAATCATTTAATCATTCGTCATTGCTTCAACATGATCCACAAATGGTTTAATATTATCAACGTCTATGGGACTTGAAACCATGTGCTCATTTAAGTTTTGTGCGTTGTTACTTCCAACATTGTCTTTGGAAGTAGGTTCTACTTCCCTATGAGATGTCCAGTACCAATAGGCTTTAACAAAACCGTTTTGTTACAAGTGTAATCTCACGTCATCAGGTTCTCTATAAGCTCTGTTCTGGCATTTGGCACAAGGATATCTATAACGTCCATTATTTATGAATTCCACTTGACTTCTTACAAATTGATCAAATAATTCAACTCCATCTAAAGATTCTTGTTTATACCCTTTCTACCTGGTAAAAATATTTTATACATCCACCTCCGATGGGGTGGTCTATCAATATTATCCACTGTAGACCATTACAAATGTATATGTTAATTCCTTGTTCATAATAATAATGGACATAATGATTATACTTTTCTTCATACATAGTTACATTAATGATTTACATATGATTGTACTACTTCATCATGCACTATGTTCAATATGCGATGTACAAAAATAAGATATTACAACAATTAGGTCAGAATGTAAACCTGTTTGAATGTCTGAAATTACAGTCCAAACTTGTAACATTCACACCGACAATAACGACATTCACCGCAACAATAACGTAATTTTTTTCCATTCGCAATATGTTTTCTCATATGACCCATATCCTTCATATTAATCATCTACACAAATTAAAACTTTAAATATTTACATTATAATAAACTATTATTTAATCTACGTACATGACAATAAATAATATTTACACATTTACAAAATAATACAACTTCATTATCCAACTTTCAATTATTATCTAACATACCTTCATTTAAATTATTACATTTTAGGTATAACAGACGAAATAATCTAATTACAAATATTATCTAAATTTTGAAATTAATATATTACAAGTATATCTACAATACTAAATAAAAAGTACAGATATTATCCAAATAATACGTCACAATATTTCACCCTTCGACATTTTCTATATACTAATATACTAATTTTTCTAAATATTCACTGTTAATTATAACCATCATAAATTCTATGAGTTAGCCACACCCAACTTCCATTTTCAATATTAAATTTCATAAACTTACAAATTTAAAACTCCAAATAATAAGTTACAAAAAATAACATTCAATTAAATTTTTATATCATTCACACAATTACTAATAATATTTAATAATTATTTTCACATTCATATCAATACAACCACATTTAAAATCCAAAATCTACCAATTACTTAATAAAATTTCTACAACACAAATTATCATATAATTGTTAAATTGTGACTCGAATTTCTCAATTTCATCAAAATATCTACTACAAACTAAACAAACAACACTTGCATAGTAAACTTTCATACTCACATCAACACAACCAAATTCAGAACCCAAAATCTAGAAATTACTCAATAAAATTTCAACAACCAACGTAAATTATCACATAATTGTTAAATTCTAACTCAAATTTATCAAATTCATCAAAAAATTTACTACAAACTAAGCAAACACCACTTACCTGCAATTACAAGAACAAAATGGTGTTGGAATTGAGGTAGTCGGCGATAAAACGGACGGCGGTGGCGACCTTCACGGCGGCGACCTTCACGGCGGCGACTTTCACAGCGGCGACCTTCACGGCGGCGACCTTCACGGCGGTGACTTTCACGGCGGCGACCTTCTCCCCCTTTCTCTCTAAGTCGAGTTCTCCCTCTCTCTCTAATTCGCGTTTCGAAATGAAGAAGAAGTCGGGGGTGTTTAAATCTCTATCTGATGGAATATTCTATCGGACAGAATCTATTTTTTTTAAAAAAAAGTTTATTATTTTCGGCCTAGATCTGGTCAATGTTGACCAGAGTTTCGACGGGCTTTCCATTGGATTACGGTCGGATTTCCGACGACCTGGTCGGACTCCGACGGAAAGATATTCCATCGGAACGTTCGCCGCCTTGGTTTACTTTCCCACTCTTTCCGTCGCCATGTCCGCCGGCCTGTGTAACGAACGGCATTTTCCGTTGAAAAAAGCAAAATTTTTAGTAGTGTATATGTTTTATCTCAATTCATGCAAGCTCCCCAGACTGAACATTTCAATGCTGCAAGGTGTGTTGCTTCGCTATATAAAAGGCACTCCAGGACTTGGACTTCTGCTTCGTACAGACAGCAACTTACAGGTGTATGCTCATTGTGACTCTAATTGGGGTGCTTGTCCGCTTACGCGCCACTCTTTGACTGGGTGTTTTGTGATGCTAGGAGGGTCACCTGTCTCTTAGAAAGTAAAGAAACAACCTTCTGTGTCTCACTCCTCCGCAGAAGCGGAATATCGCTCTATGGCACCTGCCACAAGTGAGTTAATATGGCTCAAATCCCTTTTGGGATCTCTTGCTGTCTTTCATACTCAACGCATGAAATTGTTTTGTAACAGTCAAGCTGCCATGCATATTACAAAGAATCCAGTATTCCATAAGCGCACGAAGCACATTAACATTGATTGTCACTTCATACGGGAGAGGCTTGTTAATAGAGATTTGGTCTTATCCTATCTCTCCACCACTCAGCAGCCGATAGATCTGTTTACAAAGGCACTTGGAACTAAGCAGTTTCTTCATCTACGTGACAAGTTAGGCATGATCAATCCTCATGCACCAACTGGAGGTGGAGTATTTTGGAAGATAATATCTTTGATAATATTTGCCAAGATAAGATATATTTAGATGTGATATTTGTGATAATATTTGTAAGTATAATTTCCTGATGTTTGTTAGCTTGTACAGGAAGATAGGTTTAGCCTTTGTTTTTGCTTTGCATCAATTAGCCTCATGCGAGGCATGGACAGGTAGAGAGAAACCAGAAAGAGGCAGCAAGCCCTTTCAATGAAAATCAATATCAAATGTTTTGATTATTCGTTCACAATATCACAATCATGGCAAGCAACATCAACTATATGCCAAACCAAGAAGATGAAAACTCACCATCACCACCAACAATAGGGGGGTCATAACCACCAGCGAAGAATTGATAGCCCAAGTCCTCCTTCGTTTACCCACCATTCCAAAAGCAACTCACAGCTCATATCTAAGCAATGGCTTTCGATCACCTCCGATCATAACTTCGTTGTTAGCCACACCCTTCGCTACCTCCATTGCTCTTCGGCCTCTTCCTTAGCTATTTGGCAAGGCCAAGATAGGGCCATGAATATTCTCGATTGATCAAAGTTATTGATGGGGCCTAGGCCATTTGTTGCTGCCCAAAATTCCTTAGGACTTATCATTTTACAATCTTGCAATGTGTTGGGTTTTAAGCACGCAAGATACTAAGATCCAAAAGTTATCGAGAATGCGATAAAATAAATAAAACTAAGATTCCCAATTGATGGTGGTATGCATGTTGAAAACAATGTCAAAGACACATCCAAGTTTCTAAGAGGAGTGTAATGTGGGAACTTTGGTAATACGCCTTTGAGATCATTATTGTGGTAAATAACAAGAGTTTCGAGTTTTGGTAGACGAAAAATCTCCGATGGGAATTTGCCATGCAACCCACAATTTGATAAGGAAATAGACCTCAAAGAAGTTAGGTTTCCTAGGCCTAGAGGCACGATAGAGGGGACATTGACTTTGTCAACGTTAAGTTCTTCTAAAGTTGTCATATTGTGGACAAGGCTCTGCAGTGAAGAAGGGCTGTAATTTTTGCAACAATGGCTTTGTGACATCAAAAGGGTCGACATTATAGGAAAGATCAAGGGAACTCAACTTGAAAAGTTTCGATAAAGTGGATAGGATTTGGCCCAAAAATACTGCATAGGAGAGATTAAGGCTTGTCAAGCTATAGAGAGATAGTTGAACCCATTGGGGATCAGCGAGAAGTTCAAGTGGTTTGTTAGCTTTCTTAAAGCTCACCTTGAGTTTTTTAATATGTTTTGATGAAAGACAAAAAGGGATTAATCAATTGACATATTCATCATGTGATAATTAAATGATCTTAATCATTGTTATTGTTTAAATGTGCTATATTTTTGAAGTGGATGTTGGAATATTAATATTACTTAGTTGATTTTATATTAGGTGTCACAATATCTTTGACATTGTTTAATATTCAAATTTGAAGGTTATCTTTATGATATTATATTATGTGATTCAAATTTGAATATAAGATTGTAGAGCTATACTTATTAATGTCAAAGATTTGCTCTTAATATGATAATAGCTTATGATAGAATATCTTGGAAGATCATGCTACAAATTATGAATGATTCTAGAAGATTCTCAGCCAAGGTATTCAGCCCAAATCAAAGAAAGTAGCCATTGAAGAAATCTGCAATCAGCAAAAATAGCTATTGAACGTTGAAACTGAAAATGGAAGATTTTTAAGGACCCTGAACTGAAGTTCAAGGCCTTGAATTGAAGATGATTTTAAGGAAAGTCTAACGGCTAGTTAGTGAGAGCTCCTTCAAGACTTGGATATAAATATAGAGCTGAATGAAGAACTAAAATATAAGAGAGAGCAAACACTCATTGGCATACACATTACTTGAGAATTTGTTGGCATACTTTGAGCTTAAATTTGCTTCTATATATTACATTTCATTGCATTATTCAAGTTGTAATTTGGGTGGGATCATAGAGTTGAAGAGTCAACTGTACCAACGACTTGTTGAAGGGTTAACTTATAGCTTGGAACTTAGAGTAGGTGTACTATAAAGTTGTAACAATCCCTCTTAATAAAATTGTGTTAATCCTAGAGTTAGGGAACTCTAGGCGGGGACTAAGTTTGGTTGATGCTAACCTCGTTAAAAATTACTCGTGTCTTGTCTACGTTTATCTTTCCGCTCTTTACTTGATTAATTTGCGATATTAATCATTACCCCATTCAACCCCTTCCTCTAGGGTGATTTAACTAGTCAAACCAGGCCAACGTGGTTGTTAGCGACGCTAAGCCTTTGGAGGTGAACAAGGCGAAAAAGACTAGTATTGGTTAGGAACTTACCAAAGAGACAACTACTACTAAGATCAAGGCTGACGACATGAACAATATCCTTGTCGCACTCCACGCCATCCCACTCACAACAATTGTTAATTGGCTACACCATCACAAAAGCTTCAAGATAGAGAAGAAAAAAATGGCTTTAATTTTTATACATTCTTACTAGTGGCTGGCTCAGAATTTCAATTATATGAAGTCGATTCATATATTATATCAGTGAGTTTGAATTGTGGGTTGATCACTTAATAGTATACTCTTTTATTAGTTTTTCTTATTTTGAGCCCTAAATACGCATTTTAAGGGCTTCAGGTCAAAAGGTAAGTGTTAGACTACATACTTCATATATATTTCATACATTATTTACATATTATGTATATCCTAGGATTCTTGGCATATTCCCTCATATCTTCCTTTCTTTACTTAGCTAGCACTAATTATAGGAGATTGATATTGTCCCTCCTTAATTTCCTCCTCATTCTTGTATATAGATATAATGATGTATCATAACATAGGGATATACACTAATACAATATTATGATGATTCTCTGGCCATTACTCTGAAACATGGTATCAGAGCATTGCTAAGCACTCTTCCTCTCGTGGTGATCCTCCGGTTGTCCGTATCTCGCTCCATTTGCTTCCGCCCCAGTCGCAGCCCCTACTCCATTATCTCAGTGTGTATCATTCATCATTCTTGGTAAGTACGGTCTCGCTCCTCTCACTATATTATCATCATGTCAATTCCAAACCAACCCCCTCCTACCTCATCTATTACCTCTAGTACTCCCCCTTCCCCTCTCCATATTGCTTCAACCGTTAATATTCAAAATCATGTCAAAATAATTCTTGATCTATCTCATTCTAACTACAATACATGGAGTACATTACTCAAAGTCTCCATTGGCAAATTTCACCTCCAATCTCATATTAATGACCCTCCCCTCTCCTCTCCTGATGATGAGTGGCAACAAATTGATTACATAGTTCTTTCATGGATTTTTGCCACCATCTCGGAAGACATCTTCCAAATCACCTATAAACCCAATGCCGCGGCTTATGACGTTTGGCAAAGCATAAACCAACTCTTCCATGACAACAAAGAAAGTAGAATATTACAATTGGAGGAAGAGTTCTCTTCTATTACTATGTCCAACAAAACTGTCACCCAATATTGTAAACACATTAAAAACATCGCCAATGGTTTAGCTGAAGTTGACATTCCCGAAAAATCCCTTGTTTTGCAAACACTTCGAGGCTTACCCGATGAATACCAAAGTTTAATTAATGTGATAACTCATTTAGAACCCTTCCCTTCGTTTTCAAAAACCCGATCCATGCTCCTCCTTGAAGAAATGAGAATAACCAAAACTAAATCCACCACCTCCCATACCACCCTCACGGCAACCAACCAAATTCCCCCAATCCTTCTTACTCAAGTTATGGTAATGATGCCTACTCGGGTCGTGGTAGTGGCAGCCATAGTCGGGGTGGTCGTCACCGGGGTCGCGGTCGATGGCAACACAACCATCATGGGTCTTGGAATGCCCACGGTACTTCTTGTTCTCCATACACAAACTCATATAATTATGCTACTAACCAATTTTCCAGTGGACCAAGGCCTCATTGGGCCCAGCAGCATCTGGCCCAGCACCATTTTCCACCCCACTCCCCTCCAGCCCACTAACCCCAAGCTCATGCTGCCTGGACCGCCCCTCCTGCAGCTGGCCTCCTCGGCCCAGGCCCAACCCCTACCCCCTTATCTCTCCAGCACTATCATGACAGCAGGCCCACCGACCCACATTTTCCCCATGCAGGCCCAACGGCTCTCTTTGCCTCATTTCCGCCCGCTTCCTCTCCAGCCCACATCGATCCCAGCCAAGGGATTCTTGGATCTCTTCAATACTTATCGTTCGATGCCCCGTCCCATGATTGGTATTTTGACTCAGGAGCCTCCGCAGACATGACCGGGTCGACAGGTACTCTTAGTACTTTTTCTAATAATTATTTAAATTCTTCATCGCATGTTATTGTTGGAAATGGATCTCGATTGCCTGTTACTCATGTTGGTCATACTCACTTCCCCACCTCCACCACCCCCTCGCCTTAAATAATGTCCTTGTCACCCCTTCCATCATTAAAAATCTAGTTTCTGTTAGAAAATTTACAAAAGACAATTCTGTTTCTATTGAGTTTGACCCTTATGGTTTTCCTATGAAGGACCTGCAAACCCGGACTCTGAGGCTTCGATGCAATAGTACGGGCGAGCTCTATCCTATCACTATGACCCCGACTCAATTTTTGGCTCTCACCACCACCACTTCCTCCACAACCATTTGGCACCGCCGCTTGGGTCATCCCGGAAATAATGTCATGAGTAGTTTATTTGGACATTCTAAAGTTTGAAATGAGTCTATTTGTCATGCTTGCCACTTAGGAAAGCACACTAGGTTACCTTTGTTCCCATCCCTCAATAAAACTTATCATGCTTTTGAACTATTACATTCAGATTTATGGACTTGACCCGTGCCGAGTGCATCCGGCTTTAAATATTATTTATTGCTATTGGATGATTTTACTCATTTTCTGTGGGTGTTTCCTATACGATCTAAGCATGAAGTATTTCATAAAATTGTTGCTTTTCATTCTTACGTTTAAAATCAATTTCACAAATCTATTAAAACGATTCAAACTGATAATGGGACTGAATTTGTTAATACTAATTTACAAACTTTCTTTTCTCAACGTGGCATCATACATAGACTTACTTGCCCTTACACATCTCAAGAAAACGGCAAAGCGAAAGAATGATCCGAACTATAAATGACATTATTCGGCCTCTATCAAGCTTCTTTACCTCTCATTTACTGGGTTGAAGCTCTTCTCACCGCTTGCCATTTACTTAACATTCTTCCCACCACCACCCTACATAACAAAACCCTCCATGAATGCCTTTACCATAAAACTCCCACTTACAACCACCTCCGCATCTTTGGTTGTTTGCGTTGCCCTAACCTCACCTCTACCACCCCTCACAAGCTTGCACCTCGCTCCACACCTTGCATTTTCATTGGCTACCCCACCAACCAAAAAGGATACCGATGTCTCGATCCCAACAACGGTAAAGTTATTATTTCCCACCATGTAATTTTTGATGAAACCCTTTTTCCCCATGCCCAACTTCCTCCCCATTCCCCACATAACCCACGACCCACTATTCCAGCCCCCATTGAGCCAGATTATATCCCCTCCACTTTTCCCCCCACGGCCCAACCCATATCCAGCCCACCATTAATGCACTCACCAATCCCCCTCTCAATCCCCTCCTAGCCTTAATAACACCCCAACCCATCCTACCGTGACCCCCCTTCCCCTCCCAACGTTCCCAGGCCCACTACCATTCCTCCAGCCCCTATCACACACTTCCCTCGACCGGCCCAACACCCCACATCCCCACACATTAGCCCACCACCCCCTCCTCCCAATACCACACCCTCCACCGTCGCCAAACCCACCAATGATCATCCCATGACCACCCGGGCCAAAGCTGGTGTTGAGTTCGTGAGTATCCAACCACAAGAGGGGGTGAATTGTGGTGTCTGATTTTCGCGTTGTAAATAATGAACACCCTCACAGAGGTTGTTCTCAAATGACAAACACCCTGATAGCTTATTTACACGGGGTGTTCTCAAATATTGCAGATGCGAAAATCACCAAGATAAATGCGGAAAATAAAGCACACAATTTTTACGTGGAAAACACCTCTAGCCCAACTGAGGTGTGAAAAACCACGACCTATCTCGTGTAGGATTTAACCACTTTTACTAACGGGCTTCACACGTTACAAATGTAACACACCTTGTTACAACTTGCAACCACGTAACCTTCTTCCCAAAGAAAGGTTACACCACGTCCAACCTTCGCAAGATTAGACACGTCCAAATCCACACGACTAGGGCACACTCACTTACTTTTCTGATCCAAGATCAGGGTTACAAACACCTTACAGGGGGTGCTTCTCACTAAGCAGATGTAAGGTACAATGAAGATCCTATTATGCCAATGGTTTGAAAACTCAAATCAAACACAGCTTGTCACGGTTTGCTTTTCAGAATGAAGCTCAAAAATCTTTGAGTGTAAACCGTGTTTTCTGATTTTCCTGAATTTTTCAGAAGGCTGTGTTTATGCAAATTCAACCAGAGTTTTCTATCTGCTCTTTTTTCGTGTGTTATGTATGTGTATGTCTATTGGGAGAGAAAAAGCTGAGGATTTTAAACACAAAAAACCAACAGTCATAAACCACAGAATCAGCTAAGTAAGGAAATTGATTTGCAAACAAAATAAATTTTCCAACGGCTAATGATGAATTTATCCCAAAATATAAGGGATTTTGTTATCTTAAAAGATAACCCTTATCTTTCCATAGCCGAGAGGTGGATTCAAAAAGCAACCAAAAATTTTCAGCTTTTGAAACTTTACCAAATCCAAAAAATATGGTCAAAGGAATTTTTTTTTTTTTTTCCTTAAGTTTTGGCAAATCTCCAAAACTTATTTTCGAAATTCTCCCAAAATATTTTCAGGAAATATCCTTTCCAGAGAAACAGCAGTTTTGAAATTCAAGGAAAGTATTCTAGAGATCTTGGCCAACCAAAATGAATTTTTCAAAAATAATCGGGTATGGCCACTGCAGTTCAGAAACACCCTAGGCACCCTGTTTGCAGGGTTGTTCGCAACTGGTATTCTGAAGTACTTTAGTGCAAATACCGATTCAAGAGGTGTTTAAAATGATGTTTCAATATTGGCATATTAACAAGAGTCTAATTAAATAAAACCTATATACCCAAGACTTCTTGTTTTGAACCAGTCATCTTGTCCGAGATTTGTAGAGCTGTTGTGAACACCAAGGCCACCTTGTTTGCTGGGGTTGTTCTTTGCATTGCTAGAGTTTAGGAACACGCTTTACAATCAACTGTCGAGATGGTGTTCTTGACTTAATATAGAATCACCAAGTAAAACCTGTCCAGAAGACTTGTTCTCACATGTAGCAAACCAGTTAATGCAATAAAGATCACAAACACCAGTTAGGCCTGTTTGGAGATCGTGTTCGGAGCAACATTACTTGGACAGATTTTTATACTTGGATTTGTTATCATCAAAACTAAATATAATAACTCAACAAATTCCCCCTTTTTGATGATGACAAACCAAGTGACCATATTGACAAAAAAAAATTAAATGCTGATAGGGATCCATGTAAGTCAAGGTCCACTTAAGTCAATGCTAGGTTCATTCGTCAATAGGAGGGTTACACTCTTCTTCCCCCTTTTGGCATCATTAAAAAGCATAAACAACATTATGAATGCAAGAAAAGAAGTATATAGCAGAAGGTGCAAGAAGCATTAATAATGAGATATTGCATTTAAAAATACAATGCCACAGACGAAATTAAGAAAGGAGGAGACTAGAGAACAACCTAGACAATCATGGAGCAGGGGGTGGTTGCGTTTGCAGAGGAGGGATGCTAGGGGCAAGAGTGGAGAGAAGTGCAAGCAAATCTTCATGGCGCTTGGCCGAGAAAGCTCGTTCCTCAGCAAGAGCAGCCTTGACAGCTGAGAGCTCATCCTTGAGGCGAGCATTGTCCTCAAGAACAGCCTCAACCTTGATGGAAGGTTGCCCAGAAACAGGTGGTCGAGGTGGTCGACGACTCTGTTTGGAGACTGACCCTTCGCCAACCTCATAGCCACACCCTAGTAGGGTGTCAACGCCAATTTCATCAATGATTTGGGCCGCCACTCTTCGTGTGAGCAGGATCCTAAAGTACTCAAGCACCCTTGTCAACAGAAACCCATAGCCAAGATCATGTGCCCGGGTGGTGTTCGCAATTCGCTCTATGTGGCGAATCATGATTGCAGGGAGGTTTGCTGGTTCCTCCCGATTCAGTAGGTCCACCAGACATTGATCGAAGGCATCTGCTGAGTTTCGCCCTTGACCTCGCGGTATTATGTTCTTGATGGTGAACATAAACAGTAGTTGGTGTAGGGAGGTCATTTCACCCTTCTTAACTGAGAGGGGTGGTCTCAAGCCCTGTTTTTGACTAAGGCGTTTGGACACCTCTAAGAGCCTGGCTGTTTCCAGGGCAGTTTTGTCTTCCCTCACATACACAGCAAATCCACGAGAGGGGATGCCCAGAATATCACTCAGGGTGGCTTCATCAAAGGAAAAATGACACTCATTGACAGCACTTGTCACTACCCCATTTGTGACAGAGCAGTTGACATAGAATTCAGCCAACTCGGGCACAGAACACCCTTGCTGGGTGTTTGCAAACAATTCAAGCCAGCCTTGGGCTCGAAGCTTGTTCAAGAACACCCCCAGACCCTGTTCCTCGAAAAAGCGGACATTCACTACTTTCCCCCTGACGACATTGCGCTTCAGCAACTGCACATGTTTGTCAGACATAGGAGAGGGAGTGAACTGCTTTGGGCGTTTAAGGACAGGAACAGAGGTGGTAGTTTCTGGTAGGGGGACTGTTCTGGGCTTTCGCTTGAGGGGTGTTTTGGCAGGAGAGGGCTTCACAGCAGGTTTATTGGTCGGTTTTGGAGGAGCTTGGTCTTCAGAGGACTCGGAAAACACCGGTGTCCCCTGTTTAAAGGTGGTGTTCTCAGAGTCAGAACTCGAGAACCCTTCAGAAGAAGAAGAAATCTCCTCAATGACAGGAGTAGAGGGTTTGGAGATACGAGGAGCGGATTGAAAAGCGATTCTCGCAGATTTGCGAGAGGGCTTAGAGGAATGAGGAGAAGAGGGAGTTTGTGAGGGTTGAGACCTTGGTTGTGGCCTTGTTCTTGGCGTTCTGCTACACCTAGCCACGATTTTCACCCTCTTCCTTTTCTCTCCAGTTCGAGCGACCGGAGTGGGGGTTTCAGCCTCAGGGAGAGAATTCTTCTTGAGACTCTCCTCGGACGACTCATTCGACTTCCCTTGGAAGTCAACATGCAGATCCTCCACAACCACACCTTCGACAGAGGCAGCCCCTGTTTCTGTCGCGGTGTCAGAGAACAACCCAGAGAAACAGGGCTCAAAATTAAACCCTTCAGGGGTTTCCAAGAATTGTTCTTGAGACCCCGACTTTGTTCCCTCTGACTCAACTGAAATGGGACAAGCAATTGCCCCTACGAGGAACACCAATTCCCTTCCACATTCAAAGGGAATATCATCCATCCCCATTCCCAAGCGATTCAGGAATTAGAAAGGCTTGTAAAGAATTGGGTGAGGAGGAGCAGGGATTGAGGAAGAAAGAACGAGGGCTTTTGATTGAGAAGAGTTGTTGGAAGCCATTGTTGCTAGAAGAGAGAGAATAGGGTCTAGAAGGTTTTGCTAAGGTTTGAAAGCAAGAACAGAGAAGAGAGAGAGAGAGAGAGAGAGAGAGAGCAAGACCTAGAATTTAAGCAAGCAGCATATATTAATGACAATCAAGGCATACCTGTTCAAGCCGTCTGTTCTTGAACATGCTTTTCTCAATCCAAGGTCTGTCATGAATACTCTTTCTCCATCTCCCAAGGCAGCAGTCTTCATAAATAATCATAATAGCACACAAGACTACATATATCTGTTAAGCATAGACCACTTGTTTTGATAGCAATAATTGCAAACAAGTGGATAGAACAGGTATTATAGGGTGTTTTGTCAGCTTGATCTAACTCTGAGAACAGGTGTTCTCAGGGTGTTTTCACCAACCCCAATTCCAGTCTGTTCCTCTCAAATTGGTCTCTAGCTAGTGCCTTAGTGAATATATCAACAATTTGATTTTCCGTTGAGCAAAAATTCATAGAGATTAAACCCTTTTCAACATTATCTCTCAAGAAATGATGTCGAATGTCAATATGCTGTGTTCTTTTATGTTGACATGGATTTTTGGCAATGTAAATTGCACTTGTGTTATCACAAAAAATAGGAATGCATCCAATGTCAACACAAAAGTCCTTAAGCTGTTGCCTTATCCACAACAGTTGAGCACAACATGAAGCTGCTGCAATATATTCAGCTTCTGCTGTGGACATGGCAACAGAATGTTGCTTCTTGGTAGCCCAGGATACCAAACAAGGTCCAAGAAAGTGAGCCATACCTGAGGTACTCTTTCTATCAACTAGGAATCCAACATAGTCAGCATCAGCATATCCAACAAGATCAAAATTGCAACCTTTAGGATACCATAAAGCTAAATTGGGTGTGTGTTTCAAATACCTTAGTATCCGTTTAACAGCCTTAAGATGAGTTTCCTTAGGGTTAGACTGAAAAAGGGCACATAAACCAACACTAAAAACAATATCAGGTCTACTAGCGGTTAGGTATAAGAGTGACCCAATCATACCCCTATAGAGTTTCTCCTCAACTGAGGGACTCTCATCATCCATAACCAACTTGGTTGAAGGAGAAATAGGAGTGTCTATAGGTTTGGCTGACTCCATCCCAAAACGCTTAAGCAACTCCTTGATATACTTTTACTGATGGATCATGGTGCCGTTTGGAGTTTGCTTGATTTGTAAGCCTAAGAAAAAATTAAGCTCACCCATCATGCTCATCTCAAACTCACTCCTCATCATATTTGAAAATTCATTGCATATATCATGATAAGTTGCACCAAATATAATATCATCAACATATATTTGGACAATCAAAAAATGTTCCCCCTTAGATTTTAGAAACAAGGTATTGTCTACCTTACCTCTTCTAAAATCATTTCAAGTAAAAAACTTGACAACCGTTCATACCAAGCTCTTGGAGCTTGTTTTAAACCATAAAGTGCCTTGTCAAGTTTAAAAACATGATTTGGAAAATCATCATTTTCAAAACCAGGGGGTTGTTTGACATACACCTCTTCTTTAAGGTATCCGTTTAGGAATGCACTTTTAACATCCATTTGATATAGCTTGATTTTCATATGAGCTGCAAAGGCTATTAAGATTCGAATAGCCTCAATTCTAGTAACTGGTGCAAAGATTTCTTCATAATCGATCTCTTCTTCTTGATTGTATCCTTGTACAACCAGCCGTACCTTGTTCCTAGTGACTGTTCCTGACTCATCCAGTTTGTTTCGGAACACCCACTTGGTTCCAACGATTGTTCTCTCTGCAGGTTTAGGTACAAGGTGCCATACTTTGTTTCTTTCAAATTGATGAAGCTCTTCTTGCATAGCCGTGATCCAATCTGAATCTGTTTGTAACCTTATTCCTGAAGAACATGGTTCCGAACAGGGTTCAGCGGTGTTTTCCCCTGTTTGGTGTTCACCTTGCCTGCGGTTCTGAGGAACAGCTTCTGTACCTGTTTTCTTCAGGTTGTTCTTACCTTGTTTTTCTTGGTTCAATAATTTTTGGACAAGACCTAATGCAAACTCTTCATCCTGCGCATCACTCTCATTCAAAGAGTTAGATTCATCAAAAAGTACATGCACACTTTCCTCAACACACAAGGTTCTTTTGTTAAAGACTTTGTATGCCTTGCTGTGAGACGAATAGCCAAGAAATATTGCCTCATCACTCCTAGGGTCAAACTTTCCTAAGGCATCCTTCCCATTATTATGCACAAAACACCTACAACCAAATGTCCTTAAGTGTGTAATATTGGGTTTTCTGCCTTTGAAAAGTTCATAAGGAGTTTTATTCAACATAGGTCTGATCATGCATCTATTTATAATGTAACATGAGATGTTCAATGCTTCTACCCAAAAATACCTAGGAAGACCACTGGCAATAAGCATTGTTCTGGTCATGTCTTCCAGGGTGCGATTTTTGCGCTCAACCACCCCATTTTGTTGGGGTGTTCTTGGGGCTGAGAAGTTATGATCAACACCATGTTCATTACAATAGTTAATAAAACTTGTATTTTCAAACTCAGTTCCATGATCAGATCTTAAGCTGATTAAGGAGTGTCCTACTCTCTTTTCAACCTTTTTGATAAAGGCAATAAAATTCTTAAAGGTTTCATCCTTGGATGCCAAAAACAAGGTCCAAGTAAATCGAGAGTAATCATCCACTACCACAAGCACATACTTTTTCCCCCCTCTACTAGTTATCCTCATGGGACCACACAAATCAATGTGTAATAATTCTAGAGGTCGAGTAGTGCTTACACATTTTTTCGATTTAAAAGAAGATCTGACTTGTTTGCCTTTTGCACAAGCTTCACATACCTTGTCATCATTAAATTTGATGGAAGGTAGTCTGATAACTAGGTCTTTTGAAACAAGTTTGTTTAACAAGGACAAGCTTGCATGACCTAGTCTCTTGTGTCATAGCATTATATCATCATTTAATGCATTTAAACAAGTCCGATTATTTTGGGGAAGAGTGGAAATACGAACTTTATAAACATTTTGACATCGCTTCCCCCTCAACACAACATCTCCTATGTCGTCATTCACAACCAAGCAACATGTTCGTGAGAACACCACTAGGTTGTTCTTGTCACACAGTTGGGACACACTTAGCAAATTGTGCTTTAAACCATCAACCAAGTGCACATTGTCAATTGAATGGGAGAGAGTTTTACCAATATTACCTATACCGATAATTGTCCCAAACTTGCCGTTTCCAAATGCTACACTCCCACCATTCAAAGCTGTAAGTGAGAGAAAATTTGATCTTTCTCCAGTCATGTGCCGCGAACACCCACTATCAACATACCACAGCTGCCTGTTTTCAGGATTGTTTTCTGATCTGTTTGACAGGGTGTTTCTTACCCTGTTTGCTGGGTTGTTTGTGGGGTTGTTCGTAAGGTTGTTCTCTCTTACTTCAGCCTGCAAAACAAATCACAGGTTAGTTTTGGGAGCCCAGATCCACTTGGATCCCATTCTTTTAGACATGTAAAGCTCATCTTTTCTAATCCAGATTTGTTTCATATACCTTTCATTCTTTTCATTAGCATGTTTTCTTAAAGGGCAAGAATATCGATAGTGACCAGTTTTACCACAATGAAAGCAAATAATATTTTCAGGTAATCCCACATACTTTCCATGAATTGGGTAAACTGTTCGTTTAGGCTTATACCCAAGTCCCTTTTTGTTTCGACTGTGGTGAGTGTTTAACCAAGCAAGGGCCTGTGAAGATTTGTTCCAGTGTTTGTTTGTGCTAAGCTCGGTTTCCAGTTTTCTTTATTAGCATGCAAACCCTTGTTCTCTTTGAGCAGGGACTCAACCATTCCTTCCACCTCAAAGAGTTTTTCCTCTATTCGAGAGTAATCTCCTTCTTTTATGAAGAGGTTTTCTTTGAGCATATTAACATTTTCATGTAAACCGAGTTTTTCATTTTTAAGAATTTCATTTTCAAACTCTAGGTCACGAACTTCTCTTTTTAGATCAGCATATGTGTCTATCAAATTATATAGAAGTTCTTCTAAAGTGGCTTTGTTAAGACCATGTACCTTGTTCTTGAGATCTGAGAAGCTGATTGTTGAATCATCATCTGAATCTGAATCACTTTGTGCCATAAGTGCTACAACTCCTTCTTCAGCTTCAGATTCTCCTTCATCCTCAGAGGAATCTCCCCAAGCAGCCAGCATAGTTTTCGAGAATCGCTTGCCCAGATTGTTTACAGGGTGTTTCCGACCCTGTTTTCGAGGGTGTTCGGGCGTCTGATCTTCTCGAAGCAGAGGGCAATTTTTGACTCAGTGATCTGGTTTGCCGCACTTGAAACACCCTGTGAGCTGTTCTTTGGGGGTGTTTCTGAACTTACTGAATTCTTTTCTTTTGTTGTTTTCCTTGACCTTTTTGAAGAATTTCTTGAATTTTCTAGACATTAGGGCCATATCTTCATCTTCAAGGTCAGAGTCAGTGTCCTCATGTGCTTTTAAGGCAAGCCCACAATCCTTCTTTTGCTCCTCTCTTTGCTGTGAGTTCTTTCGGAGTTCATAGGTCTGGAGATTTCCAATCAACTCGTCGAGGGTGATCTGGTTCATGTCTTTAGCCTCTTGGATAGCTGTTACTTTGGCCTCCCACGTGCGAGGTAAAATTCTGAGGATTTTCCTCACCAACTCTTCAGTGGTGAAAGATCTTCCAGGGATTTTAACTCGTTCGTGATGTGGGTGAACCGTGTATACATGTCCATCACAGTTTCATGATCACCCATATCAAACAACTCATATTGTCGCATAAGTAGCTCAATTCTAGATTGTTTAACTTGACTCGTACCTTTATGAGCAACTTGCAGAGCATTCCAGATAGCTTTGGCTGATTCACACTCAGAGATGCGAGTGTATTCATCGGGTCCTAGGCCAAAATATAGAAGCTTTTTAGCCTTGGCATTTTTCTCCATTTTCTTGTAGTCCTCGGCATCAAACTCTATGGATTCCTTGGGAACCTTCTTACCATCTTGAAGCACCTTGGTGGGAACAAGAGGCCCGTTCTTGATGAGAATCCATAATTCATAATCTTCTGCCTGAATATAGTTCTCCATCCTATTCTTCCACCAACTATAATGTTGGCCGTTGAAATAGGGTGGACGAGTAATGGATTGCCCTTCAAGAATTCCTTGTGGGGTACTCATGTTCAGAATCTCTCAAGGTGTTAACCTTTTATAGGAGAACATGCTCTAATACCACTTGTTGAGTTCGTGAGTATCCAACCACAAGAGGGGGGTGAATTGTGTTGTCTGATGTTCGCGTTGTAAATAACGAATACCCTCACAGAGGTTGTTCTCAAATGACAAACACCCTGATAGCTTGTTTGCACGGAGTGTTCTCAAATATTGCAGATGCGAAAATCACCAAGATAAATGCGGAAAATAAAGCACACACAATTTTTACGTGGAAAACACCTCTAGCCCAACTGAGGTGTGAAAAAACACGACCTACCTCGTGTAGGATTTAACCACTTTCACTAACGGGCTTCACACGTTACAAATGTAACACACCTTGTTACAACTTGCAACCACGTAACCTTCTTTCCAAAGACAAGTTACACCACGTCCAACCTTCGCAAGATTAGACACGTCCAAGTCCACACGACTAGGACACACTCACTCACTTTTCTGATTCAAGATCAGGGTTACAAACACCCTACAGGGGGTGCTTCTTACTAAGCAGATGTAAGGTACAATGAAGATCCTATTATGCCAATGGTTTGAAAACTCAAATCAAACACAGCTTGTCACGGTTTGCTTTTCAGAATGAAGCTCAAAAATCTTTGAGTGTAAACCGTGTTTTCTGATTTTCTGAATTTTTCAAAAGACTGTGTTTATGCAAATTCAACCAGAGTTTTCTATCTGCTCTTTTTCCGTATGTTGTGTATGTGTATGTCTATTGGGAGAGAAAAAGCTGAGGATTTTAAACACAAAAAACCAACGGTCATAAACCACAGAATCAGCTAAGTATGGAAATTGATTTGCAAAATAAATTTTCCAACGGCTAATGATGAATTTATCCCAAAATATAAGGGATTTTGTTATCTTAAAAGATAACCCTTATCTTTCCATAGCCGAGAGGGGGATTCAAAAAGCAACCAAAAATTTTCAGCTTTTGAAACTTTACCATATCCAAAAATATGGTCAAAGGAAACTTTTGATTTGGCAAATCTCCTAAAATATTTTCAGGAAATATCCTTTCCAGAGAAATAGCAGTTTTAAAATTCAAGGAAAGTATTCTAGAGATCTTGGCCAACCAAAATGAATTTTTCAAGAATAATCGGGTATGGCCACTGCAGTTCAGAAACACCCTAGGCACCCTGTTTGCAGGGTTGTTCGCAACTGGTGTTCTGAAGTACTTAGTGCAAATACCGATCCAAGAGGTGTTTAAAATGATGTTTGCAATATTGGCATATTAACAAGAGTCAAATTAAATAAAACCTATATACCCAAGACTTATTGTTTTGAAGCAGTCATCTTGTTCGAGATTTGTAGAGCTGCTGTGAACACCAAGGCCACCTTGTTTGCTGGGGTTGATCTTTGCATTGCTAGAGTTCAGGAACACGCTTTACAATCAACTGTCGAGATGGTGTTCTTGACTTAATATGGAATCACTAAGTAAAACCTGTCTAGAAGACTTGTTCTCACATGTAGCAAACCAGTTAAGACAATAAAGATCACAAACACCAGTTAGGCCTGTTTGGAGATCGTGTTCGGAGCAACATTACTTGGACAGATTTTTACACTTGGATTTGTTATCATCAAAACTAAATATAATAACTCAACAGCTGGCATTCATCGCCCTAAAATACCCCTCTCCCTCACCGCCTCCTCTGAGTCTAAAATTCCGACCACTTATAAACAGGCTCTCGCCAATCCACTTTGGCACAGTGCCATGCATGATGAATTTAATGCACTTATTAGAAATAACACTTGGTCACTTGTGCCTAGGCCCCCCGGGGTGAATATTGTCACAGGGAAATGGCTATTCAAGCAAAAGTTCAAGGCTGATGGATCTCTCGAGCGTAACAAAGCTCGGTGGGTTGTCAAAGGATGCTCCCAACAGTACGGCCTTGACTATAAAGAAACCTTCAGTCCCGTAGTCAAACCTGCTACCGTTCGCACTGTTCTCAGCATAGCCCTCAACACGTCATGGCCCATCCACCAACTTGATGTGAAAAACGCATTCCTTCACGGAAACTTAGAGGAAACTGTGTATTGCACTCAACCCCCTGGCTTCGTCGACCCACATCACCCCAAGCATGTCTGCAAATTGAACAAAGCTCTTTATGGGCTCAAACAAGCACCCCGGGCCTGGTACCACAGATTTGCAACCTACATCCACACTCTTGGGTTCCAAAGCTGCAAAACTGATGCCTCTCTCTTTGTCCGTCGTCAATGCTCCTCCATGGCCATCATCTTACTATACGTCGATGACATCATCATCACCGCCTCCTCCAGTGACCTCATTACCAACATCATCCGTTCCCTTAACACTGAATTCTCCATGACCGACTTAGGTCCCCTTCACTATTTCCTTGGCATCTCGGTCACACGCAACTCCCAAGGTCTATTCCTCTCTCAGCACAAGTATGCCCAGGAAATTCTGGAGAAAGCCTCCATGACCACCTGCAATCCTTGCTCCACTCCGGTTGATACCAAAACCAAGTTAGCCGCTGCTTCTGGTCCCCCAGTACCCGATCCCACCCTCTACCGTGCCTTGGCTGGGGCACTTCAGTATCTCACCTTCACCAGACCGGATATCACCTATGTCATTCAGCAAATATGTCTTTATATGCATGATCCTCGAAAGCCCCACCTTCAGGCTCTGCATCGCATTATCAGATATATCAAAGGCACTTGCTCCTATGGCTTACAACTCCACAAAAACTCCGCCTCAAACCTCATCGTCTATACTGATGCCGACTGGGCGGGTTGTCCTTCCACCCGTCATTCCACATCCGACTTCTGTGCCTTCCTTGGTGATAATCTCATTTCTTGGTCCTCCAAACAGCAATCAACTGTGTCTCGATCAAGTGCCGAAGCCAAATACCGAGCCGTCGCCAATGGTGTTTCTGAAGCCTGTTGGCTTCAATCCCTGCTGACTAAGCTTTATCACCCTCTCCCTCGCGCTACCATTGTCTACTGTGACAATGTCAGTGCCGTCTACCTCTCCACCAACCCGGTACAGCATCAGCGCACCAAACATGTCGAAATCGACATCCATTTTGTTCGTGAGAAGGTTGCTTTAGGACGTCTCCGTGTTCTCCATGTCCCTTCCTCACAACAATATGCCGACATCTTCACCAAAGGTTTACCGGGGCCCCTTTTCCTGGACTTTAGATCCAGTCTCAGCGTTCGTGAGACTGCCGGGGCGTGTTAGACTATATACTTCATATATATTTCATACATTATTTACATATTATGTATATCCTAGGATTCTTGGCATATTCCCTCATATCTTCCTTCCTTTACTTAGCTAGCACTAATTATGGGAGATTGATATTGTCCCTCCTTAATTTCCTCCTCATTCTTGTATATAGAGATAATGATGTATCATAACATAGGGATATACACTAATACAATATTATGATGATTCTCTAGCCATTACTCTGAAACAGTAAGATACAATGCAGTGCCTAAATCTTTTAAAATTCTACAAATTTTTACGAATCCTTATATATTTGTTATCTTATTCTCGGTATATTTTTTCATATATTCTTATTTTCAAAAGGCTCTCAACAGAGCTTATGAATATTCTTGTAAAATCTCCATGAATTTTTAATTAAAGAAAACTAAACTTAAAGTGGTTTCTTGTGGATGGAAATGTGAACCCTTTTGTAATTGCAAATTCAGGTTGTAACTGTGATATAATCTAATATTATAATTTTTTTTTTTTTTGGGTGCAGAAGAGGGGTAAGCCCCAATTAAACTTTTATTAGTTGAGTCCACTTCGGGGTCAAAAAACCCCTGCATTGTCTGCATACAATGCCTCTCTTACCGTGGGGGGCTGGATATATATCACACAATAATTAGAAGACATGGAAATCCCTAAGTTTGGTAGTGTATCTGCTACTTGATTTGCCTCCCGGAAATGATGCGGAATTTTAACTACCCAGTCCAGCATCTCTATGAGTTTCTTGCGCTCGCTCAAAATAGAAGCATGTTCAAGGCACCATTTGCAACTACCTTGAAGCATACCTACAACAACCAAGGTGCCCAGTGTCACCCAGACTTTTAGTAAATCCCATACGCTTTGCTAACCTCAAGCCTCTGTATGCTGCTTTGGTCTCATATTGGATTGATGTACAAATGCCCATTTTCTCCATGAAGCCACCTATCCACTCTGCTCTTTCTCCACGGATCACCCCTCCTCCTCCTGCCTGTCTTGGGTTACCTTTTGATGCACCATCAGTGTTGACTAACACCCATCCCGGAGGAGGGGCAACCCACGCAATCATGGCATCTGATTGCCGTCTCGGCTGTTGGTTGTTTCCCTCATCTTCCAATGAAAGTGAACATCTTACTTCCTTGAACTTATTCATGAGAAACCTACTTTTATCCATGGGTAAGTACTCTACGAATCCAAACAAAGCGCACACCTCCATTTCCACAAATACCATAGCGTGATCACAAACTTGGGACTCCATTCATCCAGTTTCCCCCTTGCCTTGGCGTTGGATATGATCCATGTTTTAGGATCTGCCTCATTTGCCACACACTTGAAGCCTTGACCCCATAAGACTTTCCAAACAATGCCTACCTGTGGACACTTCCTCAAAATATGGTCCATGTCTTCGCAAGCGAAGCCGCACGCAGCACATGCCGTACTCGTGGTCAACCCCCTCCAAGCGCGATTCACATTCGTCAACAGCCTATCGTGTAATTTCAGCCACATGAACATTCTGATTTGTTGTGGCATTTACAGCTTCCACACCCATTTCCACGAGCCATTCGGCCGTGGTCAATGTTCTTGCCTTATGAAAGCAATTGCAAATTTTAATGAAAATGTGCTGATTGACTCTTCTTTCCAGAATACCCTATCCTTGGTACCCTCTTTAAGAAGCTCGAACAAAGCGATTTTATCCGGTATTTCTGCGGGCCAATGGTCATGAAAAGCACTCCAGCGCCACCCTCGTTCCCGTTCCCAATAAGCCGAGACTTTCAGAGCCAGCTTTGTCACCGGAAGCGGCGTAACAGTAACCTACTTTGGTGGTTTAGCAACAACCCAGCCATCCATCTAGAAATATGTGCTATTGCCATCTCCAACAGCTTGACCAATGCTTGTACGAAGTGTATCTTTATTTGCCATAATCCCCTTCCATACATTATATGAATTACTGCGAAGTGGCCTCAGAAGTATGTTCGTGCCATTGCAGTATTTTTTCCAAAGAATAGGTGCTCAGAGGTCATTCAATTGCGTTTGGATGCAGTCTCCACCCAAGCTTCATCGTCAATGCTGAGTTCAAGTGTCGCATGGACCTCAACCCCAAACCACCATGATCTTTAGGTTTTGTGATCACATTCCAAGCTACTAAGCATGTCTTTCGCTTACTGGAAGTTCCTCCGTAGAGAAATCTTCCTGTTTTCCTATCCAGTTCATCACACTTGGTCTTCCATCCAGTCACCTGTCCACCCTTTGCACCACCTCTTGGAAAGTATCTTTTGTAACTGTCCCATTTATAGTAGGAACGCCTAAGTATTTAGCTAGGTCACTCGTACACTCCATGCCGAGAACCTCACATAACCCCTCCACATCTTCTACATTAGTATTCGGGGAAAAGTAGACTCGAGATTTGGAGGGACTCACACGTTGCCCCGACGCTTGGCAAAAACGGTCCAAACAGGACCTAACCAAAAGTGCCTGTTCCTGATTAGCCTCTGCAAAGAGGACAACGTCATCCGTAAAAAATAAATTGGATACCTTTGGTCCCCCTTTGCTCGCCTGGGGCAGCGTCCACCTACCCACTCGAACCTCCTCAGTGATTAACTGGCCCATCTCTTGATGCATGCCACAAAGATATACGGAGACAAAGGGTCTCCCTGTCGTATACCTTGCTTCGGACGGAATTGTTCTGTTGGCTCAACATTCCAAAGGATTCGCATGGAGCATGTCGATGCACATCATGATTACCTCCACCAAAGATATGGGCAATCGCATATCCTGCAAGGTATCTCGAATAAATTTCCAGTTGAGTTTGTCATACGCCTGCTTTAGATCGTGCTTGATTGCCTTCCATCCTGAATTCTCTGTTTTCTTCCGCATAGTATGGAGAATTTCTTGTATTATAATGACGTTGTTGCCTATCTGTCGCTTTGGCACAAAGCTGACCTGCGTTGGGGATATGAGCTCCAAGAGGACACTCTTGAGTCCTTGTACTATGACCTTGGTTATCACTTTATAAGCCACATTGCAGAAGCCAATTAGCCTAAATTGATATACTAGATGGGGGGATCTCCACATTGCGGATCAAGGTTATGAATGTCTGATTGAGACCATCTGGTAGGATTTGTCCTCTCAAAACATTGAGCACCATTGTAGTGAGACTGGTACCTACAGGGGCGGCCCAATATTTTTGATAGAAATACGCGTGGTACCCGTCCGGCCCAGGTGCTTTAAACAAACCCATGTTATTAACAGCCTCCTTAACTTCCTTGGCAGTGAACCTCCTGCTCAGCGCTTCATAGGGCTCCTCCACTATCCTCAAGAAGCACCCTCGCGGCATTGTGTTGTCGGACTACACGTATTTGTGATCAGAGTAGAGCTCGGTGAAATAGCCAACAATAAGTTGTTTGAGCTACTGTGGGTCTTGAACCTATCACCATCTATATTCTGCAGTGCTTTGATTCTGTTAATGCGACGTCTGATTATTGTGCTGAGGTGGAAATATCTTGTATTTCTATCCCCATCCCGTGACGCATCTATTCGGGATTTTTAGAACCAGTAAGTCTCAAGTTGGTTCAGCACCTCATCCAATTCGTTCCTCAGCCTGGCCTCCAGCTTCATGAGATGTCATGCGCCTAATCCATAATTTCTCTCTGGATTCCTTTGAGTCTAGCCGAGATTTTCCTTTTCCTCCTAAATAGATTGCCAAACACTTCTCTATTCCATTGGTTTAAGTCAATGGCTAGACTGTGTAACGCTGTCGTTAATGGGACGCCCGAATTCCGACGTTCTCGAATAAACGTTTGGAATCTAGTATGTGATACCCATGCCACTTGAGAGCGAAATGGTTTAGGCGTTGGGGGACCAGAGCAAATTCACTTGTATTAATGAGTAAAGGGGAATGATCGAAGTGGCTCTGACTGAGGTGACAAATAGCCCCTTCCTGAAAGTCTGACCCCACATCAAATTACTAAGAGCTCTGTCCAGACGAGCACGCTTTATTGTTTCTACATGGTTTCCCCTGGCCCAAGTACATTTTGGCCCGGAGGAGCCAAGATCAATTAACCCATTATTTTCTATCCAGTGCCTGAACTTCGAACATCTCCTTCCCATCTCTGGACCACCATGATTTCGTTCCTCTAGGCTAATGGTCTCTTTGAAATCCCTGCCAGCAATCGTGGTTCTCGGGTGTCTTGTGCAAACTGTTCTAATCGTAGCCAAAGTTCATTTTGCATAGTGGTGTAAGGGCTCGCATGTATCGCAGTGAGCAACCACAGTTTTGAGCCATTTTTCCTCACTTCCATGGTGGTGAATTGACCATGGGCTTGTATTATATAGAGGCTCACTTCGTCCAATTTCCATGGTAACCATATCCCTCCCCTAAATGCTTGGGCCTCCACTCAGAACCATCTCTGGTAACCAATCTTGGTGCATACGTCAGCAGCTCTCCTCCCGTTGATATCTGTTTCAAGTAGCGGCAGTATTTCCAGCCTATGCATCCAAACATGTTCTTTAAGAACATTTAGAAACTCTTGGCTCCCGGCTCCTCTTACATTCCATACTAGAACATTAATCTCCTTCGCTACACCACTCCGCGAAAAAATATTGGTCCTCTGATTATTATGATCCATAAAGAGATGTATTCAAGCTCGGATCGATCACTGCATGGCGTAAGCATCGCACAATCGCGATGCACCGTTCCGCGACAAAGCTCACACTCCTTTCGGACCCCGAAAGGCTTACTGGGTCAACCCGATCACTTCTGCCCCCCCCCCCCCCAATCTTGGGTTGGGGTGAACCCCGTTGGACGTAGCACCATAGGGCCTGGAGCTCTCCAGATTTTTGTCGGATCCCCGGAGTGGATAAAAAATGTCCCATTAACGCTTCATTAACTCTACGGGTCTGTCTATCATGGCCCAATTGTGGAACACGTGGGGTTGCTCTCACAGCCTCCCCCAATGGATGTCCTCCGGGACAAAGTTTGGTACCCATTCTCGAATCATCAAACAATTGTCACCTAGCATTCATGGCCCATCCATCATAACGTGTTCGTAGTCCTCCATGTTCGTAAATCTAGCAACATATTAATCGCATCCGGCGACGTCTATCAGTGAAAAGTCTCCTCTGAGTGCACACTTCGCTTTGAGTCGTCGCTTCAATTGCATGTAACCAATCCCCTTATCAAAGGTTGTTAAAATCAGGGCATTCCCCCAGGGCTCCCTCAGCATGCGCTTTTCTCGCACTGTTAAAAGAATAGTTGGGCACATGCGATCTTCTTCCTCTGGCGGCACAACATCCTCATATATATATATATATATATATATAATATATATATATATATATATATATATATATATAATATATATATATATATATATATATATAGATATAATATATATTCAAATAGTCCCTTGAATTTCAAATCGGATTATCCGTGGTTTCGAATGTCAAATTTGAATTATTCTGTTGGAGGGTATCTCTATAAGATATCCCTCCAGCCCCAATCTATTGAACATCTTCATGCGGGATGGCATCCTGCACCGTTGGTGATCGGAAATCAACATCATTCATGTCCTCGTCGTCGGACATGCGTCGTTCTGTGTTAACATTAGCCGCTATTCGCTTCATCTTCTTTGTTGATCTGGTCAGTTGGTCGGTTTCCTCTAGAGAATGCCCTTGCTCTCTCTCACCGTCCATTTCTAGTATTCATAGATTATTATAATATGATTGTGTTGAATTAGTATATTCAATTTTGATGACAACAAACCCAAGTATAAAATGCTCTTAAGTAATGTTGCTCCAAACAAAGTTCTCCAAACAGGCATACACGTTATTTTCAATATGCGTCTTAACTTGTTTGCTGAATGTTGAGAACAAGTCTTAAGAACAGGTCTCATACCTTGATGACTCACGCTCAAGTCAAGAACATCACCTCGATGAGTTGATTGTGTGTTAAGATCAGTTCCTGAACTCAAGCAATACAAGAACAACCTGGCAAACAGGCTACGTGTTTCAAGGACAATCCAGCAAACAGACTTTTCTGAACTCAAGCGATACAAGAACAACCTGACAAATAGGTTGGTCTAGGTAGTTGGGGCAGCGTATTCGTCTTGAACAAGATGACTGGATCTACAACAAGATGTCTTGGGTAATTTAGGTTTTATTTTTTAGGCTCTTGTTAATATGCCAATCTTGAAAAGTCTCTAACTAACCACTCTTGAATTGGTTGCGCTATTTGCTTCAGAACACCAAGTTTTGAACAACCCTGTAAACAGGGTACCTAGGGTGTTTCTGAACTGCAACGGCCAAACCCGGTCACTTTGGAAAACTTATTTTGGTTGGCCAAAAGCTCTAATATATTTTGATAAAATTCCAAGACAGCAATTTAAGCTGTAGGAAATCTTTTGATATGAAAATCACTTGGGAGATTTGCAAAACTGATTTTGGAAAATATTTACCAAAACCGAAAATATTTCTCTCTTATCCTTTGGAAAGTGATTAATTCAAAATTCAAGCTGAGATTCTTTTCCAGGTATTTCACGGCTATTTTTAAGGGGAAAAGATAGTCTTTTATCCTCCAAAATCAAATCCCTACAATATTGGGAAACTCTATCCTCATTGGATCTTTTAGCCGTTGGAATTCTCTGTGCTAAGCAAAAATCTCTCTTTGCTAAACATAGCTGATTTTATCACTTCTCCTTATTTTTGACCGTTGGATTTTTTGTTTAAAAACTCAACATTTCACTCCCATTCAGAAGAGAAGAAAAAACGAGAAACATACACAACATACGCAAAAAGGGAGAAGTGCAAAAGTGGTTTTTCTAGTGAGAAGAATTTTTCGAGCTACTCTTGAGAAAAGAAAAACCGAGACAAGTTGTGTTTAAGCTGAGCTTTCAAGATATTGGCATACTAGGACCTCATTGTACCTTACATCTGCTTAAATCAGAAGCACCCCGTAAGGTGTTTTGTAACCCTGATCTTGGATCAGAAAAGTGAGTGAGTGGTCCTCAGTCGTGTGGACTTTGGACGTGTCCAATCTGGTGAGATTTGGACGTGGTGTAACCTTTCTTAGAAAAGAAGGTTACGTGGTTGCAAGTTGTAACAAGGTGTGTTACATTTGTAACGTGTGAAGCCCGTTAGTGAAAGTGGTTAAATCCTACACGAGGTAGGTCGTGGTTTTTCACACCTCAGTTGGGCTAGAGGTGTTTTCCACGGAAAAATTGTGTGTGCTTTATTTCCGCATTTATCTTGTTGATTTTCGCCTTTGAGCAAATTGAAAACATCTGGTGCAAACAAGTCAGAAGGTTGTTTGTAATTCAAGAACAACCTCTGCAATCAGGAGGGTGTTTGTCAGTAAGTACGCGAAAATCGAACACCACAATTCACCCCCCCTCTTGTGGGTAAGTACTCCTAAATTCAACAAGTGGTATCAGAGCAGGTTCTCTCACAAAAGGGCTAACACCTTGAGAGATTCTGAAGATGAGTACACCACAAGGAATCCTTGAAGGGCAATCCATTACTCGGCCACCCTATTTCAACAGCCAACATTATAGTTGGTGGAAGAATAGGATGGAAAACTATATTCAGGCAGAAGATTATGAGTTATGGATGCTCATCAAGAACGGGCCCCTTGTTCCCACCAAGGTGCTTGAAGATGGTAAGAAGGTTCCCAAGGAACCCATAGAGTTTGATGCTGAAGACTATAAGAAAATGAAAAAGAATGCCAAGGCCAAGAAGCTATTATATTTTGGCCTACGTCCAGATGAATATACACGTATCTCGGAGTGTGAGTCAGCCCAGGAGATATGAAATGCCCTCCAAGTAGCTCATGAAGGAACAAGTCAAGTCAAATAATCACGTATTGAGCTACTCATGAGGTAATATGAGTTGTTTGATATGGGTGATCCAAAAACTTGATGAGTTAAAATATACCGCAAGTGCACGGTGCCGGTTGTAGCCAGCAGAGGCAAGTACGGGTCGTATCTGCAGGGAACTTGGTTTCAATCACCGAGGCAATCTGTGACACTTAATCTAAGCTAGGTCTGGTGAATTGGGTGAACTGATTCTAAATCTATTAGGTTTATATCAAATACTGAGAGGAATCCTGGATTGGGGTTCACCACACTATAACGTTCATTGGGAAGAAGACTTAGGCAATGCGAATCTGCCTGCGGAACAATCGAAATGGAATAATTACCAATTAAGAGCATCTGCGCCTTCTCTCGAAGGTCATCAGACTGATTGAATTATCCTAGTTATCTATTCTCATGAAACTAGAATAACAAAACCACAAGATCATGTAATCTCAATTCCCAATTGAAATCCTAACTATTCTCATGTTAAGATTTACAATCGCTCGCAAAGCCGCTCTAGGTGAAGGACCCAACTCTCATTAGTCTCCTAAACCCTCTTTAAGAACATGAATATGCCTTCTCAGGCAATTCATCGAACACCTGGCGTGCTAAGTGAGAATTCAATAATACTTTAGGCAGAATTCACAAAAAACCTAAAATCGATATCCAATTCACATTATAGGGGCTACACCCAATCCAAGATTAAGAAACTTAGCCCCTAAACATAATTCTAATCTCAACTTCAATCAATCATGATAGCATGCGAAGAATTAAGAAACTTAAATTACAAAGAATAAAAGAAGGGTTCAAGAGTGTACCAATCTGTAGCAACAATCTACCGAAAGCAATAATTAAATCCAAACCAAAGTGTTGAACTGAATAACCCAATGAAAAAAAAAAACTAACCCTAGAGTCGCCCCCTTTTGAGAGAAAAAAACAGAAAGTCGGAGAAGAGAAAAAGAAAAAGACTCCCGGTAACTGCCTCGCGAAAGTAATTAAATCGCGCAAAAGTTAATGACGCACGGTCGTGCGTACCACGCACGGGGACACGTGCGTGCCTGGGGTAGGCACGGTTTAGGCGCACGGTCGTGCGCCCAACCGTGCGCATCTTCTGGCTACAAGGCACGGCCGTGCGTGTCCTGCAACTGACCGTGCGCTCCCTGCAATCAGCCGTGCGCCTCCAGATGGTTCTCCCGGGCTTCGTCGACGCTTCATTCACGCCAGAAATTGATCCCAGAGCGTCATTTTTGGCACAACCAGCAGGAAACTCCCACTTTCTAAACCTTAGACCTGCAGATCAAGAAATAGGACAACTTAGCGCATAATAGGTCAAGAAAGTGTATTCAACCCCCCTTTTTGCTAAGATTAGTCGAAAGATTATAGGAGAAAAGGGGAAGAATTAGAGTTGAAAATGGGTCAAATTTGAGGTTTATCAACTCCCCCCTACTTAGCGCTTGCTTGGCCCCAAGCAAGACTGAAACATGAATAGAGTGATAGGGAGTCGAAAACCCGCAACTATCCGCCTCCTCAGGCAAGGCAAATAGTGGATCAGTCAGATCGAACAGCGATGCGCACAGCTGGTGGGCTAGTTTGAGGCATAAACACAGTTTTCAAATTCTTTTCAAATCGTTAGGAGGACCACGTGCCCAAATCAACATCTCATCAAACCATATCGCCCCCCTCCCCAAATCAAAACGCATTCAAATAAGCAGTGGGTCGGAAGGCGTGGTAGTGACTCTCATAGAAAGGATAAGTATGTGCACTCCCTCGCATGTGTTTGGATGTAAAGTGGTTCACTCAACCCTCTTCCACTACAACAATCTACCATAGGCTTGGTAGGATTCTCAATTCTCCACCGCTAAAATGCAAAATGCACAACCACAATCAAAAGGACTTTGCAGGGTTGAGACGGGGCTAAGGGTACAGGTAAGAGAGGGACAAACAGTTTGGGAAGGGTGAAGCTGAAAGCCTTAGCTAGTGAGCAACCAACACTGAAACAAGTGATATCACACTCTCAATGTAATTATGAGCACTCTCTAAACCAAAGGGGTTGCCGGGAATACACTATGCTAACATGCCAAACACTCTTGTTCATCTCTCTCATATTTTATTTTTTTTTTTTTTGGCGAAGAAGATTTACTGTCCCCCTTTTTTTTTTTTTTTGAAAGAGACGCACAACAACAAAATAGCAAGTTTCCCGAATGATGACCATGATACATCCCATTACATGCCAAAGTAACCACAATGATACCCAAAAATTACCCGCCAAACAGTGAAGTGTTGCTCTACTGGCTTTGGCTTAAAGATAGGAGATGTGTTTAGGCCAAAAGCTAATAGTGAGAGGTTCGCAACAAACGGATAAGGCTCAAAGGGGTAAGCAAAGGGTTAAACATTACATCATAGGTGGTAATTTGGCTATGTAGCTCAAGAACAAATGAATGCCTCTATCATTTCATCGTTATGCACATGCTAAAATGCGATTTCAAAGAGAATCCCAACAAGTTCTAGAGATGTAATCGTAGAAGAGACACACATGAAAGGAAAATGAGACTAAAATGATGGATTAGTCTATAAGCTCAAAGTCTCACGGTTTATACTACCAAACAACACAATCGACCCCAAGGATATCCTACTTAAATAGAATAGTCAATCATCGTGAGGGGGTTTCAAAGGCAATTAGGGATGCGAATCGAGCAACGAGGTCAAAACATTTCTCAAATCATCAGTCGAAAGCATTTTACCGTAAAAGAATCCACAAGTATGCACAACCATATCGTCCAACTGATCCTTATCGCCCTGATTATCATCATAAGAGGGGGTTTTCAAAGGTTTTTTTGGGGGGGTAAAGGAAGCGTAAAACTAGCTACGAAAGCAATAAAAATACAAGGGAAAAGGAAGAGAGGAAGGGTTAGAGATTACCTCGTAGGTTTGCGCGCATCCAACTCTCCAAGTCATCCTTGCGATGCAAATACCTATGCTAAATGCACTACGCTATATGCATGTGAAAGGAAAATAAAAAGAAAATGCAACTACCTATATACAAGCAACGGACTCGCGCTCCCCCCTACTAGAGCCGGTCATTGTCCGCAATGAAAGAAAAGGAAGGGAGAAAGGAGGGAAAGGACAGTCAAGAAGGCCCGTGGGGTCCTCGCGGCCGCCAGTCAGGGGGCGGATATGGCCAGTTATGGGTCTCATAAGCATAGTGAACCAGGTGGGCCATGTGGTGCTGGTTGCGAAGGATTTCCTGGTTTTGGATGTGTAACTGGTCAAGACGGTCGAAAACCGGCTGAAGAAGCGAAGGACTCATAGGGCCGGCAGGTGGAACCGAAGAAGGGTGAGAGGGGCCCGCGTCAGGAGGGCCAGGGGCGCGCCGTGGACCACCGCGAGCCCGAGGGAGGTCCTCGTCCTCGTCAGCGGACCCATGGTCGCTGCCATCATCAGAGTGGCCCCCAGCGGCATCGGCCGCCTCATCGTCATAGATGAGGTTCTCAGGATTTTGAACGGTTGTCCGGGGTTGGTTGGGGAGGGAAAAAAGTGCCCGGCCATGGTGATTGAGCCACAATTGACCCCCACCAAGGGCGGTGAAGAGTTTCATGTTAATGCATGTGGCGAGGTCAAGACGGCCGGGCGGATGTAAAATGGGCAAAGAGGCAACCTGGGCGCCATAGCCCAAGGCCTTAGCTAAAGCCGTAATGATACCACCGTCACTAAGGACCACCTTAGTGGATTTAGCATGTTCGTCTAGGTGGTCGGCAATAAAGGCTCCAGTATTGACGGCCTTTCGATGTAAGGCCGCCCAAATCATAAAAAGCTCACCCGCCCGAACCCCATTTTGGCTGTCAGCTCGGGGGAAGACATGGTTAGCCATTAGGCGTTGGAAGTAACGAAGTACTGGATTACAAATCCAGGTGGCCTTGGTAGACCGAGCTTCGTACGGACGCCCGGAACAGGTGAGGGTGGCCCAAAACTTCTTGGGGTGGTAGTCGGGGTGGGTGTGGGAGGTGGCCCCAGAAACAGGTAAACGCAATAGCTCATTAAACCGTACAAGATGCATCTCATGGGTGTGGTTAAATAAGCGAAAGCAAAGGTACCCGCGAACCTCATCAAATTTGCGGGTAAAGTCGACAACCAAAGAACTCATAAATTCCCAAACAAGCCGTTCATAGACGGGTTCTTGCAATGTGATAAAGTTAGTCCACCCTAGATTACGCAACAGAATTACCAAATCATCATAAAGACGCAAGGTAGTTAGCATTTCAACGTCCAAGTAGTGAGGGGCGCAAATCTTTCGACTAACTACAGCATCAAAACGACGGGCATGCTCAGCATCCACAAAAACAATATTGTACTTGTTAACCACACGAGGAATAGAAGAAGTACCTCGGGCCACTGAGGCCCGGCGAGTGGAGGCCGCGGTGGTTTTCAAGCGCTTCTTCGGAGCCATGGTAAGGTTCTGGGCGAAGCAGATAGTGAGTGCAACCAACTAAAGCAATGCAGGGCAACCTAAACCAATCAACGAAACCAATGCAATCAAGTATTCAAGCAGGATAACCAAAGAACCCGAAGCAAATCCCAGGCACAATCAAGTAAAGTGACCCAAATCACCCAGAGTACCCAAAACAACCAACCAAATCAATTAAATCACAACCAAATCGAGCAAGGACAAACTCCAAAAGCAAACCCTAAGTGCAAACCGAGGTGGGAAAAAGTGCCCGGCTGTGAAAGAGAGGGCGGCGGCCGGTGGTAAACGCCGGTGGACTACGACCGGCGAGGCGCTGCTGGGAACGGCCGGCAGTGGTGAGGCGACGGCCAAGAGAGTGGGAGAGATTGTAGGAGAGAGAGAGAAAAAACGGTGGGGGGGGAAACTGTGGACGCCGGCGGTGTTTGTCAGGAGTCGACGGCGGTCGTCGGAGAGTGGCCGCTGGCGAAGGGTAAAGAGAGAGAGCAGAGGAAAATTAGCGAAGGGAGAGGGAAAGTCGAGAGGGAAGAGAGAGAAACGCAAGGGGAAACTGGCCGAGGAGGAGAGAGAAGTTGAGTATAAAACTGGGGCGCACGGTCGTGCGTTAACACACGGTAAACCGTGCGTGTTCTGTTTTCCTCTTTGTCGCGCACGGCTGAGACGCACGTTTGTGCGTCTGGTCGTGCGGGCTTACTGGCCTGGATACACGGCCGTGTGTCACTGTTGCACGGCCGTGTGTATGCAGAGTGTTGACACACCTCCCAAAAATTCCAATTTACACCGTGAGAGGCTCCAAGGCATTCTCCGCTGCCGCTTTCCACTCGGACCTCGATCTTTGACTCTCGTTCCTGCCCTTTTTTTTTTTTTTTTTGGTGAAAGGCGATAAAACTTGGGTTGCCTCCCAAGAAGCGCTTGTTTTAGGTCCCGAGCTTGACCGTGCATGATACCTAGGTAGCTGTCGCAGTAGGCAAGCCATATGAAACCTTGCCCTCGATTCGCTCCCCAGCAATGTAGTGCTTAAGTCGGGAACCGTTTACCTTGAATGACCCCGTGGCCTCCGTGCCAATCTCAATAGCGCCATAAGGATAGACTTTGAGCACGGTAAAAGGACCCGACCAACGAGAGCGGAGCTTCCCAGGAAAAAGCTTCAATCTGGAGTTGAACAAGAGAACCAAATCGCCTTCCCGAAACTCTCGCCGGTTTATGAACCGATCATGCCACCTCTTGACTCGCTCCTTATAGAGCCTTGAATTCTCATAGGCATCAAGCCGAATTTCCTCCCGCTCATTCAGTTGTAACAGCCGCTTTTCCCCCGCAGACTTCAAGTCAAAATTGAAGTACTTAATGGCCCAATAAGCCTTATGTTCCAATTCCACAGGGAGGTGGCAAGGCTTGCCATAGATAAGGCGAAAGGGGGTGGTACCTATTGGAGTCTTGAAAGCCGTGCGGTAAGCCCAAAGGGCGTCATCTAGCTTATCCACCCAATCCTTTCGCGACCGTGCGACTGTTTTCTCCAAAATGACCTTGATTTCACGATTGGAGATCTCCACTTGGCCACTAGTCTGGGGGTGATAGCTAAGCCCGAATTTATGATGCACCCCATATTTCTTCAATAAAGCTTCCAATCTCTTCTCTACAAAGTGAGGGCCGTTGTCACTGATTACGACCCTCGGGACTCCAAAACGTGGGAATATAATCTTCTTGAAAAGTTTCGCCACGACCCTGGAGTCATTAGTGGGGCTAGCCACCGCCTCCACCCACTTGGAGACGTAATCTACTACGACCAGGATGTATTTGTTACCTCGTGAAGACGGGAAAGGACCCATGAAGTCGATCCCCCACACATCAAAAATCTCCACTTCCAGGATGAAGTTGAGAGGCATTTCGTTCTTCCTGGATAGGTTCCCGGTTCGCTGACAGCGGTCACAGGACCGAACATATGTGGACACATCCTTGAAAAGGGAGGGCCAGAAGAAGCCAGCTTGGAGTATTCGGGCTGCAGTTTTGGAGGCGCTGGCGTGCCCTCCACTTGGCGAGTCGTGACAATGAGAAATCACACTCTGAACCTCCTCCTCAGGGAGGCAACGCCTATAAATCCCATCTTTACATAGCTTGTACAAGAAGGGTTCCTCCCAGAAGTAGGACTTGATGTCATGGAAGAATTTCTTCTTCTGATGAGGTGACAAGTCATATGGTACGATTCCCGAGGCCAGGTAATTGGCGATATCAGCGAACCAAGGGGATGCAATCGATGAGAGGGCCAAAAGATGCTCGTCAGGGAAAGCATCATCAATGGGGGCACATTGGCTCTCGACAATGAGCCTGGAGAGATGATCAGCTACCACATTTTCGGCCCCTGCCTTATCCCTAATTTCCAGGTCAAACTCCTGGAGCAGCAAAATCCATCGTATAAGATGGGGTTTGGCATCTTTCTTCTGAAGGAGGTACTTGAGTGCAGAGTGGTCAGTGTACACAACGACCTTGGAGCATAGGAGGTAGGGGCGGAACTTCTCGATCGCGAACACGACCGCAAGCAACTCCTTCTCAGTTGTGGTATAATGCTGTTGGGCCTCATCCAGGGTTCTGCTAGCGTAGTAGATCACTACGGGCTTCTTGTCCTTCCTTTGCCCCAAAACGGCCCCTACCGCATGGTCGCTGGCATCACACATGACCTCAAATGGGAGGTCCCAGTCTGGCGGTTGTATGATAGGGGCGGAAATCAGTGCCTGCTTGATCCTGCAAAAAGACTCAAGGCACCCATCAGTAAAGACAAACGGGGCATCTTTGGTGAGCAGCTGAGTAAGAGGTTTGGCGATCTTGGAGAAATCCTTGATAAAGCGGCGGTAAAACCCCGCATGACCAAGGAAACTCCGCACTCCCTTTACCGAAGTAGGATGGGGCAATCGCTCGATAACCTCAACTTTAGCTCTGTCCACCTCAATGCCCCTGGCAGATATAACATGGCCCAACACTACTCCCTCCTGCACCATAAAGTGACATTTCTCCCAATTCAATACTAGATTGACTTCCTCACATCGATGGAGTACCCGGGTTAAATTTTCCAAACAAAGGGCATAGGTACCTCTATAGACGGAGAAGTCATCCATAAACACCTCCATAATGTTCTCTATTAGATCAGAGAATATAGCAGTCATGCAGCGTTGAAAGGTGGCGGGGGCATTACATAAACCGAATGGCATCCTTCGATATGCGAAGGTACCATACGGGCACGTGAAGGTTGTTTTTTCTTGGTCATCAGGATGGATAGGGATTTGAAAGAACCCCGAATAGCCATCCAGATAACAGAAGAAAGAGTGCTTGCCAACCTTTCCAACATCTGGTCAATGAAGGGAAGAGGGAAATGATCTTTCCGGGTGGCTTGATTTAATCGGCGATAATCAATGCACATTCGCCACCCGGTAACAGTCCTAGTAGAAATGAGTTCGTCGCGCTCATTCTTTATAACAGTCATGCCTCCCTTTTTAGGAACTACCTGGACTGGGCTCACCCACTCACTATCAGAGATAGGGTAGATAATCCCAGCGTCAAGTAGTTTAAGGATTTCCTTTTTGACAACCTCTTGCATGTTTGGATTTAATCGACGTTGAGGTTGTCGAGAGGGGCGGTGACCGTCATTGAGAAAGATGCGGTGCATGCAAAACGTAGGACTAAGTCCTCGAATATCATCAATACTATACCCGATGGCACCCCTATGCTTACGAAGCACATCCAACAGTTGTTCCAACTGGGGACCATCTAGGTTAGCATTGACAATAACGGGACATCGATGGGAAGGGTCCAGAAAAGCGTACCTGAGATGGGAAAGTAAAGGTTTTAATTCTACCTTCGTGGGGCCCCCCTCTTGCTCCCTGGAGACTGGCTCTGCTAGACTGAGGAGCTCTCTATGGGACCGTCTAGGCAAATAGGTGGTAGATGTGTCAAGGAGTTGGGCATACTCCTCCTTCTCGTCCGAGCTCGGGGCACTGGCATGACAGTCGAGTAGAGCAGCCTCTAAGGGGTCTTCCGCAAAAGAACCAATCTTGCCCTCCTCATTAAGGGCCTGCTCAAAGACATCGACTCTGCAGCAAGAGTCACCTGAAATGGGGGAGATCATGGCTTGTGGCAAGCTGAATTCTACCTTCTCATCACCCACTTGAAGGGTTAACTTGCCGTTCTTCACATCTATCATAGCCCCCGCAGTCGCTAAAAAGGGCCTTCCCAGAATGATAGGGATGCGGGAGTCTTCCTCCATCTCCATAACTACGAAATCGCATGGGATCAAAAACTTCCCCACTTGCAATGGGACATCCTCAAGGACGCCAAGGGGATACTTCACTGAACGATCAGCCAGTTGCAAAGAAATAGTGGTGGGTTTTAGCTCACCCACTTGCAGCTTCTCACAAATAGAAAATGGCATGAGGCTCACACTGGCCCCAAGGTCACATAATGCCCTGCTGATAGTTATGCCCCCAACAGAACAGGGGATGGAGAAACTCCCTGGATCTGATAGCTTAGGGGGGAGCTTGTTCTGAATAATTGCACTACACTCTTCAGTCAGAGACACAATGGCGTTTTCGAGTAACTTTCCCTTATTAGAGAGCAAATCTTTCAGGAATTTGGCATAGGAGGGCATGTCGGTAATGGCCTCCAGAAAGGGAATGTTGATATGGAACTTCTTAAGCATCTCGAGGAACTTGCCGTACTTGTGTTCCTCCCTAGCCTTTATTAGCCTCTGGGGATATGGGACTGGTGGTTTGTAAGGCTTCGCCTGAGGGGTAATACCTTCTGTTGCGACCTCCTTAGGTTTCTCATTCGGAACCTCCTCACTCACAGCATCACTAGGGGTTACCTTGATGACTTCATCCCCATCTTTAACCTCATGTTGTTCTTCCCTCATGGGCATTGGGGGACCTTCCAACTCCCTCCCGCTTCGCAATGTGATTGCATTCATTTGACCCTTGGGGTTGGTCTCAGATTGACCTGGTAAGTGGCCTTGGGGTCTGGACAAATGGTTCACTTGCTGCGCAATTTGAGCGATCTGGTTGTCCATCATCTTTTGGTGAGTGGCCATCGAGTCAAACTTTGAGTTCAACTGGTTGACCGACTCGCTGAGTACCTCATTGGTCTTCGTTTGGGTAGCTATAAATCGCTCCATGAGGCTTTCTAGATTGGACTTGGATTGTTGTTGGGGAGGTTGTTGGGGTGTTTGTTGAGGGGCTTGGGTATAAGGGGCCCTGTATTAGAAACCAAGAGGCTGAGGTTGAGATTGAGAAGGGTTTGGAGACATGGGGTTGTTGTTGCGGTAGGAGAAATTAGGATGATTTCTCCAACCGGGGTTGTATGTGTTCGAGTAGGGGTTGTTTTGTGGGCGCTGGCCATATGTTTGCATTGCATTGGCCTGCTCAGCGCCTGGGAGAGCGGTTTGGCATTCAGCAGCCATGTGGCCTTGGACGCCACAAATCTCACAGAGTGCCCCGACCTCAAACATAGCACTAGATGAACCTCCCATTGAACTCCCTGAAGGGGCTCCAAGCCTGTCAAACCTCTGAGCAAGGGCATCAACCTTGCTAGCTAGCATGTCTACAGCGTCGACTCCATACACCCCACTTGCCTTTTTCGGAGCTGCCCTCTCATTGAACCAGTGGTAGTTATTAGCGGCCATGTCTTCCAGTAGGGTCTTGGCCACCTCGATAGACTTCCCCATCAGTGCACCCCCAGCAGCAGCATCAATTGACATTTTGAGGGATTGGTCCAGACCGTTGTAGAAGGTCTGGATGAGAAGCCAATCAGGGACTCCATGATGGGGGCACTGGCGTTGCAAATCCTTAAACCTTTCCCACGCCTCATATAAGGATTCACTGTGCATCTGGGCGAAGGAAGTGATATCGGCCCTCAACTTGGCCGTCTTCCCAGGGGGGAAGTATTTACTCAGGAAGGCCTTGGAGAGGGCGTCCCAAGTGGCAAAGGTGTTCGGCTCCTCATTTTGGAGCCAATCTCTTGCTCTATCCCGTAGAGAAAATGGGAAGAGTCTCAGTCGGATGGCATCGGTGGAGACCCCGTTCAGTTTGATTGTATCACACTTTGCAAGGAAGTTGCGAAGGTGCATGTTGGGGTTTTCTGAAGGGTGTCCACCAAATTGATCTCGCTCTACCAGCGAGATAAGGGCCGGGCGCAACTCGAAGTTGTTGACCTTGACCGTAGGGTTCACTATAGAAGAGGTGATACCCGACGATTGAGGCATAGCATAGTCTCTCAATACCCGGTTGTCATGCGCCGCCATCGCAGATTCTGCTTGTTTCTTCTTTCTAGCGCCGCTTTGCTTGCGAGCAGTGGCTTCGATTTCAGAATTCAGGGGAAGCAAATGGTGACTCCCCTGACTGCGCCTGTGCATACAAAGCCAAAAACTATACCAAGCGTAAGCAGGTTCAAGTAAGAATAAAAACAAGCAAGGAAGAAAAGAAAGGGAAAGGGAAAAGAAAAAGAAAAAGGAAAAAGCCTAATCTCAAGCGTTTAAAATCGCTTTCGATGTTGAAAACAAACAAGTTCCCCGGCAACGGCGCCAAAAACTTGATGAGTTAAAATATACCGCAAGTGCACGGTGCCGGTTGTAGCCAGCAGAGGCAAGTACGGGTCGTATCCGCAGGGAACTTGGTTTCAATCACCGAGGCAATCTGTGACACTTAATCTAAGCTAGGTCTGGTGAATTGGGTGAACTGATTCTAAATCTATTAGGTTTATATCAAATACTGAGAGGAATCCTGGATTGGGGTTCACCACACTATAACGTTCATTGGGAAGAAGACTTAGGTAATGCGAATCTGCCTGCGGAACAATCGAAATGGAATAATTACCAATGAAGAGCATCTGCGCCTTCTCTCGAAGGTCATCAGACTGATTGAATTATCCTAGTTATCTATTCTCATGAAACTAGAATAACAAAACCACAAGATCATGTAATCTCAATTCCCAATTGAAATCCTAACTATTCTCATGTTAAGATTTACAATCGCTCGCAAAGCCGCTCTAGGTGAAGGACCCAACTCTCATTAGTCTCCTAAACCCTCTTTAAGAACATGAATATGCCTTCTCAGGCAATTCATCGAACACCTGGCGTGCTAAGTGAGAATTCAATAATACTTTAGGCAGAATTCACAAAAACCTAAAATCGATATCCAATTCACATTATAGGGGCTACACCCAATCCAAGATTAAGAAACTTAGCCGCTAAACATAATTCTAATCTCAACTTCAATCAATAATGATAGCATGCGAAGCATTAAGAAACTTAAATTACACAGAATAAAAGAAGGGTTCAAGAGTGTACCAATCTGTAGCAACAATCTACCGAAAGCAATAATTAAATCCAAACCAAAGTGTTGAACTGAACAACCCAATGAAATCCAAAACTAACCCTAGAGTCGCCCCCTTTTTAGAGAAAAAAAACAGAAAGCCGGAGAAGAGAAAAAGAAAAAGACTCCCGGTAACTGCCTCGCGAAAGTAATTAAATCGCGCAAAAGTTAATGACGCACGGTCGTGCGTACCACGCACGGGGACACGTGCGTGCCTGGGGTAGGCACGGTTTAGGCGCACGGTCGTGCGCCCAACCGTGCGCATCTTCTGGCTACAAGGCACGGCCGTGCGTGTCCTGCAACTGACCGTGCGCTCCCTGCAATCAGCCGTGCGCCTCCAGATGGTTCTCCCGGGCTTCGTCGACGCTTCATTCACGCCAGAAATTGATCCCAGAGCGTCATTTTTGGCACAACCAGCAGGAAACTCCCACTTTCTAAACCTTAGACCTGCAGATCAAGAAATAGGACAACTTAGCGCATAATAGGTCAAGAAAGTGTATTCAACCCCCCTTTTTGCTAAGATTAGTCGAAAGATTATAGGAGAAAAGGGGAAGAATTAGAGTTGAAAATGGGTCAAATTTGAGGTTTATCAGTGATCGTGAGAACGTGATGAATATGTACACACGCTTCACCCACATAACAAACGAGCTAAAATCCCTGGGAAAATCCTTCACCACAGAAGAGCTGGTGAGGAAGATTCTAAGGATTTTGCCTCGGTCTTGGGAAGCGAAGGTGACAGCCATCCAAGAAGCTAAAGACATGAACAAGATCACCCTCGACGAGTTGATTGGCAATCTTCAAACCTATGAACTCAGAAAGAACTCACAACAAAAAGAGGAGCAGAAGAAGGATCGTGGGCTTGCCTTGAAAGCACAAGAGGATGATGACTCTGACCTTGAGGATGAAGAGATGGCCTTAATGACACGAAAGTTCAAGAAATTCTTCAAAAAGGTCAAAGAAAACAGCAGAAGAAAGGACTTCAATAAATCCAGAAACACCCCCCGAGAACAGTTCACAGGGTGTTTTAAATGTGGCAAACCAAATCACCTTGTGAAAAACTGCCCTCTGCTTCGAGAAGAGCAGGAGTTCGAACAACCCAGAAAACAGGTTCGAAAACAACCTGTGAACACCTCAGGCAAAAGATTCTCGAAGGCTATGCTTGCTGCCTGGGAGACTCTTCTGAGGATGAAGGTGAATCTGAAAGTGAAAGAGATGTTGTAGCTCTCATGGCACAAAGTGACTCAGACTCAGATGATGAATCCACAAACAGCTTGACTGATCTCAAGAACAAGGTACGTGGTCTCAATAAAGCAACTCTCGAAAAACTTTTATATACCTTGATGGATACTTGTGCTGAATTGAAACGAGATGTCTGAGACCTAGAACTAGAACTAGAAAATGAGATCCTTAAGAATGAGAAACTTGAGGCTGAAAGAGAAATTCTAGCTTCACATCAAACCATAAATGACCTTAGGGAGACCTTGATCTTGAACGAAGTAAAATATACCACCAATCAAGCCAAGGCTGAAAAGGAAAACCTTGAGCTTAAAGAAAAGGTCGAAGTTTTGCTTGCTGAAAACAAGAACCTGTCAGCTAAAGCAAAACGCACAGAACACGACCTTGCCACAAACAGGTTGTGGAACAAGTCCTCACAAGCCCTTGATTGGTTAAACACTCACCACAGTCAAAACAAAAAGGGACTTGGATATAAGCCTAAACGAACCGTTTACCCAATCCATAGAAAGTATGTGGGATTACCTGAAAACATTGTTTGCTTTCATTGTGGTAAAACTGGTCACTATCAATATTCATGTCCTTCAAGAAGGTATGCCATGAAAAGAATGAAAGGTATGTGAAACAAATCTGGATTAGGAAAGATGAGCTTTATTTGTCTAAAAGAATGGGACCCAAGTGGATCTGGGTTCCCAAAACTAACCCTTGATTTGTTTTGCAGGCTGAAGTGAGAGAGAACAACCCCACAAACAACCCAGCAAACAGGGTAAGAAACACCCTGGCAAATAGCTCAGAAAATAACCTTGAAAACAGGCAGCTGTGGTATGTTGATAGTGGGTGTTCGCGGCATATGACCGGAGAAAAATCAAACTTTCTCTCACTTACAGCTTCAACCGGTGGGAGCGTGGCTTTTGGAAACGGCAAGTCTGGGACAATTGTCGGTATAGGTAGCATTGGTAAAACTCTCTCCCACTCAATTGATAATGTGCACTTAGTTGATGGTTTAAAGCATAATTTACTAAGTGTGTCCCAACTGTGTGACAAGAACAATCTAGTGGTGTTCTCACGAACACATTGCTTGGTTGTCAATGCCAACACAGGAGACGTTGTGTTAAGGGGGAAGCGTCACAAAAATGTTTACAAAGTTTGTATTTCCACACTTCTCCAAAACAACCTGACTTGTTTGAGTGCAGTGAATGATGATACAATGCTCTAGCACAAGAGACTAGGTCATGCGAGCCTTACTCTTTTAAACAAACTTGTTTCCAAAGACTTGGTTGTTGGACTCCCTTCCATCAAGTTTAATGATGACAGGGTATGTGAAGCTTGTGCAAAAGGAAAACAAGTCAGATTGTCTTTTAAATCAAAAAGATGTGTTAGCACTACCCGACCTCTTGAATTATTACACATTGATCTATGTGGTCCTATGAGGATAACAAGTAGAGGTGCCAAGAGGTATGTGCTTGTCATAGTGGATAATTACTCTCGATTTACTTGGACCCTGTTCTTGGCCTCCAAGGATGAAACTTTTGAGAATTTTATTGCCCTTCTCAAAAAGGTTGAAAAGAGACTAGGACACTCATTGGTTACCTTGAGGTCTGATCATGGTACTGAATTTGAAAATGCAAGTTTTACAGAATTTTGTAATACGCATGGTGTTGATCATAACTTCTCGGCCCCAAGAACACCCCAACAGAATGGGGTGGTTGAGCGCAAAAACCGCACCCTAGAAGACATGACTAGGACAATGCTTATTGCTAGTAGTCTTCCTAGGAACTTTTGGGCAGAAGCTTTGAACACATCTTGTTACATTATGAATAGATGTATGATTAGACCTATTTTGAACAAAACTCCCTACGAACTCTTCAAAGGCAGAAAGCCCAACATTATGCATTTAAGAATATTCGGTTGTAGGTGTTTTGTGCATAATAATGGGAAGGATGCTTTAGGAAAGTTTGATCCCAGGAGTGATGAGGCAATATTTCTTGGTTATTCCTCTCACAGCAAGGCATACAAAGTCTTTAATAAAAGAACCTTGTGCGTTGAGGAAAGTGTGCATGTGCTTTTTGATGAATCTAACACTTTGAATAAGAATGGGGCACAAGAAGAAGAATTTGAATTAGATCTTATCCGAAAAGAAATGTTGCCCCATGAGAGACAAGGCAAGAACACCATGGAGACAACAGGCCCAGAAGTTGTTCCTCAAAACGGCAGGCAAGGTGAACACCAAACAGGGGGAAACACCGTTGAACCCTGTTCGGGACCATGTTCTTCAGGAACAGGCTTACAAACAGGTGCAGAAACAGGCTCAGGAGGTGTTCGTGAGCCTGATTCTCCAAATATTCCGGCTAGAGTAGAGCATGTGTCTGTGGATCCACTTACTCCACGACCATGGAAGCACCATAGTTCACACCCCCTTGATCAAATTCTGTCTGATATTAACAGTGGAGTGCAAACTAGGTCTAAGCTTAAGAATTTCTGTGCTTTCTATGCTTTTCTCTCTAACATTGAGCCAAAGAATGTGAATGAAGCTCTTGCAGATTCAGATTGGGTCACGGCAATGCAAGAAGAGCTCCATCAATTTGAAAGAAACAGAGTATGGCACCTGGTACCTAAACCTGCAGAGAGAACAATCATTGGAACCAAGTGGGTGTTTCGAAACAAACTGGATGAGTCAGGAACAGTCACTAGGAACAAGGCACGGCTGGTTGTTCAAGGGTATAACCAAGAAGAAGGGATCGATTATGAAGAAACCTTTGCACCAGTTGCTAGAATTGAGGCTATTCGAATCCTAATAGCCTTTGCAGCTCATATGGAAATCAAGCTATATCAAATGGACGTGAAAAGTGCATTCCTAAACGGATACCTTAAAGAAGAGGTGTATGTCAAACAACCCCCTGGTTTTGAAAACAGTGAATTTCCTAACCATGTTTTCAAACTTGACAAAGCTCTTTATGGTTTAAAACAAGCTCCTAGAGCTTGGTATGAACGTTTGTCAAGTTTTTTACTTGAAAATAATTTTAGAAGAGGCAAGGTAGACAATACCTTGTTTCTAAAATCTAAGGGGGAACATTTATTGATTGTCCAAATATATGTTGATGACATTATATTTGGTGCAACTCATCATGATTTATGCAATGAATTTTCAAATATGATGAGGAGTGAGTTTGAGATGAGCATGATAGGTGAGCTTAACTTTTTCTTAGGCTTACAAATCAAGCAAACTCCAAACGGCACCATGATCCATCAACAAAAGTATATCAAGGAGCTACTTAAGCGTTTTGGGATGGAGTTGGCCAAACCCGTAGACACTCCTATTTCTCCTTCAACCAGGTTGGTTATGGATGATGGGAGTCCCTCAGTTGAGGAGAAACTCTATAGGGGCACGATTGGGTCACTCCTATACCTAACCGCTAGTAGACCGGATATTATTTTTAGTGTTGGTTTATGTGCCCGTTTTCAGCCTAATCCTAAGAAAACTCATCTTAAAGCTGTTAAACGGATACTAAGATATTTGAAGCATACACCCAATTTAGCTTTATGGTATCCTAGAGGTTGCAATTTTGATCTTGTTGGATATGCTGACGCTGACTATGCTGGATTCCTAGTTGATAGAAAGAGTACCTCAGGTATGGCTCACTTTCTTGGACCTTGTTTGGTATCTTGGGCTACAAAGAAGCAACATTCAGTTGCCATGTCCACAGCAGAAGCTGAATATGTTGCAGCAGCTTCATGTTGTACTCAACTGTTGTGGATAAGACAACAGCTTAAGGACTTTTGTGTTGACACTGGATGCATTCTATTTTTTGTGATAACACAAGTGCAATTAACATTGCCAAAAATCCATGTCAACATAAAAGAACAAAGTATATTGACATTCGACATCATTTCTTGAGAGATAATGTTGAAAAGGGTTTAATTTCTATGAATTTTTGCACAACAGAAAATCAAATTGCTGATATATTCACTAAGGCACTAGCTAGAGATCAATTTGAAAGAAATAGACTGGAACTAGGGTTGGTAAGAACACCCTGAGATACTTGTTTCCAAGACATGAACTAGGTTTGGTAAAAACAACCTCTACAACCTGTTCTCTCCCCTTATTTGCAAATCTTATTAGCAACTGATGTGATTTATGTACAATGAGTGCATACACTCGAATTGCGTGAGTTTTTTTTAATTTATACAAAGAGTGCAGCATAAGGGGATGTACTAAGGATCACTGGAGCAGCTCTGCCACCCCTAGTACCAATGAGTCAAATCAAGATCAAACGGCGAAGAACAGGCAGGTATCTTGATTGAACGGAAAGAACAGGTACGTCCCTTGGTTGTTCGATGCATATGGGAATGTGTTTTCTTTAAACCTCCCTCCTTACCAAGGCACACGCCTTTAATGTTCTCACCCGTTGCAGACCTAGAGATCTTTAAAAGATTTTGGGTGCTCTCTCTCTCTTTAAATGCCCTGTTCTCAGTTCTTCTTTTCACCTGACTTCATCTCGCTCAAAAGCAAACCCTGCAAACAGCCTTAAACCCTAATCTCTCTCCTCTAGCAACAATGGCTTCCAACAACACCTCTCACTCAAAAGCCCTGATTCTTGCGTCCTCAATCCCTGCTCCCCCTCGCCCAATCCTGTACAAGCCTTTCAGATTTCTGAAAAGCTTGTTCCTAAAGTCAGTCGGGATAGGGATGGACGATATTCCCTTCAATTGTGGAAGGGAATTGGTGTTTCTTGTGGGGTCAGTTGCATGTCCCATTAAAGTAGAGTCGGAGGGTGCACCATTGGGGCCTCAAGACAAAATCTTGGAAACCCCCGAAGGATTTAGTGATAATTTCGAAACCTGTTCTTTTAGGCTGTTTCCTGAAACAGTGCCAGAAACAGTAAAAGACTCTTTTGACGCCGTGTGTGTGGAGGATCTGAATGTCAATTTCCGAGAGAATTCGAATGAGACATCAGAGGAGAGTCAGGAGAAGGATTCTCTCCCTGAGGCTGAACTCACTACTCCGGTTGCTCAAACCGGAGAGAAAAGGAAAAGGGTGAAAATAGTGGCCAGGCGCAGCAGAACGCCAAAAACAAGGCCACAACCAAGGTCTCAGCCCTCTCAAACTCCCTCTTCTCCAAAATCCTCCAAGCCTTCTCGCAAATCTACAAGAATAGCTTTTCAATCCGCTCCCCGTATCTCCAAACCCTCTGCTCCAATCATCGAGGAGATTTCCTCTTCTTCTACTGAGGGGTTCTCGAGTTCTGATTCTGAGAACACCTCTTTCAAATAGGGGACACCGGTGTTCTCCGAGTCCTCTGAAGATCAAGCCCCTCAAAAATCAACCTCTAAACCTGCTGTGAAGCCATCTCCTGCAAACTCACCCCTCAAAAGAAAGCCCAGAACAGCTCCCCTACCAGACGCTACCACCTCTGTTCCTCCTCCCAAACGCCCAAAGAAGTCCACTCCCTCTCCTATGTCTGACAAGCATGCGCAATTGCTTAAGCGCAATGTCGTCAGGGGGAAGGTAGTAAATGTACGTTTTTTCGAGGAACAGGGTCTGGGGGTGTTCCTGAACAAGTTGCGAGTCCAAGGCTGGCTCGACTTGTTTGCAAACACCCAGTTGGGGTGTTCTGTGCCTGAGTTGGCTGAGTTTTACGCCAACTACAGTGTCACCAAAGGGGTGGTGACAAGTTTTGTGAATGGGCAAGGCATTAAGGTTGATGCGCCCACACTTGGAAAAATATTGGGGGTGCCCTCACAAGGCTTTGCTGTGTATGTGAGGGAAGACAAGACTGCCCTGGCAACAGCCAGGCTCCTAGAGGTGTCCCAACGCCTCAGTCAGAAACAGGGCCTGAGAACACCCCTCTCGGTTAAGAAGGGTGAAATGACCTCCCTGCACCAACTACTGTTTATGTTCACCATCAAGAACATAATTCCGCGAGGTCAAGGGCGAAACTCAGCAGATGCCCTCGATCAATGTCTGGTGGACCTACTGGATCGGGAGGAACTAATAAACCTCCCTGCAATCATGATTCGCCACATAGGGCGAATTGCGAACACCACCCGAGCCCATGATCTTGGCTATGGGTTTCTGCTGACAAGGGTGTTTGAGCACTTTGGGATAGCGCTCACACGGAGAGTGGCGGCCCAAATCATTGATGAGATTGGGATTGACACCCTGCTAGGGTGTGGCTATGAGGTTGGCGAAGGGTCAGTCTCCAAATAGGGTCGTCGACCACCTCGACCACCTGTTTCTGGACAACCTTCCATCAAGGTTGAGGCTGTTCTTGAGGACAATGCTCGCCTCAAGGATGAGCTCTCCGCCGTCAAGGCTGCTCTTGCTGAGGAACAAGCCCTCTCCGCCAAACGCCATGAAGATTTGCTTGCCCTTCTCTCCACCCTTGCCCCCAGCATTCCTCCTCTGCAAACGAAACCACCCCCTGCTCCCTGATTGTCTAGGCTGGTCTCTAGTCTCCTCCTCCTCCTCTCTTAGTTTTGTTGTTTTGGCATTGTACTACTTTTCTTTGCAATAAAATATCTATTTGCAATGCTTTATATGCTTTTCTTGCAACCGTCCTGTTGTTCTTGCTTTTTAATGATGCCAAAAGGGGGAAGAATAGTGTAACCTATTGACAAAGTATGACGAATGAGCCTGACCTTGACTCGATAGGGTGGGTTGACCTCTAACTCCTTGTACCTACGTGGATCCCTATCAGCATTCAATTTTTTTTAATATGGACACTTGGTTTGTCATCATCAAAAAGGGGGAAATTGTTGAATTAGTATATTCAGTTTTGATGACAACAAACCCAAGTGTAAAATGCTCTTAAGTAATGTTGCTCCAAACAAAGTTCTCCAAACAGGCATACACTGTTATTTTCAATATGCGTCTTAACTTGTTTGCTGAATGTTGAGAACAAGTCTTAAGAACAGGTCTCATACCTTGATGACTCACGCTCAAGTCAAGAACACCACCTCGATGAGTTGATTGTGTGTTAAGATCAGTTCCTGAACTCAAGCAATACAAGAACAACCTGGCAAACAGGCTAGGTGTTTCAAGGACAATCCAACAAACAGGCCTTTTTGAACTCAAGCGATACAAGAACAACCTGGCAAACAGGTTGGTCTAGGTGGTTGGGGCAGCGTATTCGTCTTGAACAAGATGACTGGATCTACAACAAGATGCCTTGGGTAATTTAGGTTTTATTTTTTAGACTCTTGTTAATATGTCAATCTTGAAAAGTCTCTAACTAACCACTCTTGAATTGGTTGCGCTATTTGCTTCAGAACACCAAGTTTGAACAACCCTGTAAACAGGGTACCTAGGGTGTTTCTGAACTGCAACGGCCAAACCCGGTCACTTTGGAAAACTTATTTTGGTTGGCTAAAAGCTCTAATATATTTTGATAAAATTCCCAGACAGCAATTTAAGCTGTAGGAAATCTTTTGATATGAAAATCACTTGGGAGATTTGCAAAACTGATTTTGGAAAATATTTACCAAAACCGAAAATATTTCTCTCTTATCCTTTGGAAAGTGATTAATTCAAAATTCAAGCTGAGATTCTTTTCCAGGTATTTCACGGCTATTTTTAAGGGGAAAAGATAGTCTTTTATCCTCCAAAATCAAATCCCTACAATATTGGGAAACTCTATCCTCATTGGATCTTTTAGCCGTTGGAATTCTCTGTGCTAAGCAAAAATCTCTCTTTGCTAAACATAGCTGATTTTATCACTTCTCCTTGTTTTTGACCGTTGGATTTTTTGTTTAAAAACTCAACATTTCACTCCCATTCACAGAAAAAAAGAGATAAGAAAAAACGAGAAACATACACAACATACGCAAAAAGGGAGAAGTGCAAAAGTGGTTTTTCTAGTGAGAAGAATTTTTCGAGCTACTCTTGAGAAAAGAAAAACCGAGACAAGTTGTGTTTAAGCTGAGCTTTCAAGATATTGGCATACTAGGACCTCATTGTACCTTACATCTGCTTAAATCAGAAGCACCCCCGTAAGGTGTTTTGTAACCCTGATCTTGGATCAGAAAAGTGAGTGAGTGGTCCTCAGTCGTGTGGACTTTGGACGTGTCCAATCTGGTGAGATTTGGACGTGGTGTAACCTTTCTTAGAAAAGAAGGTTACGTGGTTGCAAGTTGTAACAAGGTGTGTTACATTTGTAACGTGTGAAGCCCGTTAGTGAAAGTGGTTAAATCCTACACGAGGTAGGTCGTGGTTTTTCACACCTCAGTTGGGCTAGAGGTGTTTTCCACGGAAAAATTGTGTGTGCTTTATTTCCGCATTTATCTTGTTGATTTTTGCCTTTGAGAAAATTGAAAACATGTGGTGTAAACAAGTCAGAAGATTGTTTGTAATTCAAGAACAACCTCTGCAATCAGGAGGGTGTTTGTCAGTAAGTACGCGAAAATCGAACACCACAATTCACCCCCCCTCTTGTGGGTAAGTACTCCTAAATTCAACAGATTGACATGGTGATGGCACATAATAAAATAGGAAAAATAAAAATTTAAAATTATGCAACACGACACTTACAATAAATTTTTGTGAGATAGTATCACCCAGTATGACAGAAAGAACAACTATGCTACCATTATCACTTGAAGTATTACACGCTCTCTGAAAACATGCTTACATTGGAAAATTCACCACACGGATCATATCACCAAAACCTGCTTAAAGGACGAATGATTAAAATGACTACTTGGAAACGCTAACTTACTGTCTACCAAACTCCATTTCGTGGATGACTCTAGTCTTTGGCAAATTACAGTTATTCATATGTCCATTTCGTGGAGGTCCTTTGCAAAAACAACAGCTAATTGTAATTTATATGGATGCCTTCTTTGGAGGCAATCAGGATTTCATTTGGAATAGAACTTCAAGCATATATAAGCAGACCTGGTAAAAGTATATCTTATGCTCTAAAAAATTATTGATTTAGATAAAATTTGATAATCTTAAAATATTAATTCTCATGAATCTATTAATCCAAATAAATATTAGGCTGAATTCATTCAGTTCATATTTAATTTGCGTGATTCGGGTTTAATTCAATTTTCACACTAAGCTCTTTAATTATTAAATCACTTGTTGGTAATTGACTCTAACCGAGAGACAAGTCTCATTTATTATTCCTATATCATAAATTTCAAAGATTGAGCACATCTTGTTCGTCATTACTCCTATGTTAAAATTTGGAAAATTATTTGAATACAAATTTTGTTTGAATTTATGTTGTAAAATAGACCAATTATAAGTAAGCAGAAGGAATATAAGGCAAAAAAGCATATTATGTTCAACGTTCAGAAAGCTTGCTAATTTGGAAAACTACCAACATAAAAAAATTTGAAAGCGTCTGCAGTATAACCATTATCTAAATGAATCTGTGTTTTCTCACCTCAAATATTTAAAAAAAATTGTCCATTTCCTGAAAAAAAGGAGAAAATGACGAAGTTGAAACAATAATATCCCCGAGGTGACTGGGTAGAGACAGCTGACTAAGTGTGACAACAGTGCTGCTCCTCAACGTAACTGCAACGGTAGGTAACGGGAAAAAGAAAATGACTAAGTCACCATTGCCTACGAGTCTTGGTCGTGCCCTAATCATTCAATTTAATTTTCTGCCCTAATTAATACACTAATTGCAAACATAGTACCCCTGATTCTTATGTAGGGCAAGTCATTTCAATTCAAAAACAGCGCGGCTTTCGGATTAAATTGCACCGCCTAGGTGTGTTAGCATACCATTCCTTTTTAAAAATAATAAAAATCATATCACGCCTTCTATTTTCAAACATATTTATTATCTACAAGAGAATATTTTCAAACGTATTTATGATTTATCTATTGTTTAATTTTAAATTTAAAATGTTATGAACTATTATATGAACTGGGCTGTTAGCACTCCCAATTAATATATCCTACTTCTGTCAAAAGACATACAACTACTCGTATGATTGAGAAACTTGTAGGAAAAGATTTTAGTAGATTGTTCAAAAGTTGTAGACAACTTCAACATTTTGTATTGCATAGCCACGAGCATTAAAAAAAAAAAAAAAAAAACCTTAGTAGAATTATTAATCAATCTATGTAATTACCTTAGAAAAGACATCAACATTCCATAAAAGTGAATATAGTCAACATATAACTCTAATAATATTGAAGCAACACTAATATTTCACACCAATATAACCACAGAGGAAAAACAAAGACTCATAAGCTTCTACATAACACAAAGGGCATGTAAAATATGAAGATGACTACACAAAGGACATGTAAAAATATGAAAATTCATGTTTATTCATGCCCAAAAGTCTTCAAGAACCAATGATGCTTCCAATCGGTGAAGAACTTCCCAGCAACGAAGCCAACAATGAATCCGCTTCCACAGCCCAATGAGATTATGATCCACTCCACCGTATCAAAATATGAGTGTTCCTCGTCCCCTTCACTTGACAATGTTGGTGGCAATGGAGCTGATTCATCAACATGATTCTCACAACTCTTGGGCAATGGATTTCCACACAATCCTGGGTTACCCTCAAATGCACTGCTTTCGAACGTGTTGAATTGGTTCCCTTGTGGTATTGGCCCTGTGAACTGATTGTAAGAGACATCGAAAACCTCAAGAGATGTGACACTTTCTAGTTCTTGGGGAATCTCCCCTGAGAGATTGTTCCACGAGAGGTCCAATGACTCGAGATCTTTTATGTTCCCTAAGGATGACGGAATGCCTCCATCAATGTTGTTGTAGGACAAGTTGAGTCCTTCAAGCGCAACTAGATCTCCAATGGACTCCGGAATTGGCCCCTGGAACTTATTGCTCGAGAGATCAATAGCTTTGAACACATTCAAAACCTTGGTGTATACCATCTCATTGCCTTTGTTGGTGATGGTAATCGAGTAATTGTAATAAAATCTTGGACTCGACTTAGCTAGCCCCTTCCAATCATTTAAGTCCGATATAGCAATTACAGTCTCTGATGGACTAGGACCATCGGTACCCTTCATGGTATTCCACTTCTGAATATAGTCAAATGGCAATAATCCCACATGAAAATTATGGGAAAGATCCATGATGCGCAATTTGGTGAACTCAACATCAAATGCAGGGCTTCTTACAGGGCCATGGAATCTGTTGCACCGCAAAACAAGAATGTGCAGCATCGGAAGAGATCCTAGCCATGATGGGAACGTATCATGAATGTGATTCCTCCCAACATCTAGCACCTCAAGTTGTTTACAATTTGCCAAACTTCTTGGTAGCCTTCCTCTGAACTGATTTTCGCTCAAGTTAATGAGCTTCAATTTACACGATTTTGTGTATGTTGCAGGAATGACGCCATGGAATTTATTGCCTCGTAGATTTAGCGCTACCAAGGAAGCCCCAAGATCGCCCATGCATTGCGGAAGCTCTCCACTGATGTTGTTGTTGGAGATATCAAGGTACCTTAGGGAAGTCATATTGCAAATAGGTCGTGGAAGGTGTCCTTGCAGCTTGTTTGTAGATGCGATGTAGACTTTTATGGTGGCGGAAGGGAAAATGAGAGATCCCTCGAGCAAGTTGTTATCAAGGAACACTGTTGTTAGACCACTCCGTTGGAACCATACTTGAGGGCTTTCAAATCCTGTTATGGCATTATGAGAGAGGGCTAGGACACGGAGTGTATCAATGTTGTTGTTCAGCAACCACAGTGGTATGCGACCAGTAATCTTGTTGTCCAAGAGATGTAGTTCTTCAAGTTTATCTTGGTCTTTGAGAAATTGTGGGAGCTCAGTCAAGTTGCATGAGTTCAACTTCAATATTTGGAACTTGGGTTTGGTTGCAGTAGCATTAACATTTGAAGGAAATTTGATGCTGGCATGCGAAAAAACCATAGCTTGAAGATTTTTCAACTTGAAAATTATCTCAAAGTCGACAAACAAGTAGTTGGAACCCACAGCAAGTACTTGAAGATCTGCAAGGTTGGAAAGCTCATGTGGCAATGGGCCTTGCATTAGTGGATTGCCCTCAAGATCTAATGCCCTTAAATGGGTGAGATTGGCAAGCCAAGATGGAATTATTCCTGACAAGTGATTATAGCGAAGACTTAAAACCCTGAGCTTAGTCAAATTTGCCACAGAGGATGGAATTGTGCCTTGCATATTCGTCCGTCCAAAACCAACATTGATGAGTCCACGTAGCTTTGGCAACCATGAAAACACTTGCGGACCAACAGCGATGTTGTTGTTTGATAGAACAAAGGCAATGAGTTGAGTTAGATTGGCAAAAGAGGGCGGTATCTCACCGGCAAATATATTCTCATTAAGTTGCAAAATTTTAAGATTAGTTAGATTACCAAGTGAAGCAGGGAGGGCACCCATAAAGTTACATCCCTGTAGATGGATTGTGTCTAATGAGCCAAGGTTTCCAATTGATGGCGGTATAGATCCAGAAAATGATGTCCAAGACACATCCAAACTCCTAAAAGTACTACTTAGAAAATCCGGTAATGTGCCTTTGAGATTATTGTTTTGAGAAAGACCAAGAGTTTCAAGGTCTGGTAGATGGAAAATCGATGAGGGGAACTTGCCATGTAACCCACAACATGATAGAGAAATAGACCTCAATGAAGTTAGATTTGCTAGGGTTAGAGGCACGACAGAGGACAAGTTGACCATGTCAAGGTTAAGTGTTTCTAAAGTTGTCATGTTGTGGATAAGGCTTTCCAATGAGTAAGAGTTGCTACTTAGTTGCAGCAACGGCTTTTCATCATCAAAAGGGTCAACATTGTAGGAAAGATCGAGGGATGACAACTTGAAAAGTTTCGAAATATTGGGGGGAATTTGGCCAGAAAATACTGCATATGAAAGATTAAGGTATGTCAGTCTAGAGAGAGAGCCGAATCCATCAGGGATTGGAGAGAAGTTGAAGTGATTGTTAGCAAGGCTAAGCCTTTGAAGGTGAACAAGGCGAAAAACACTACTATTAGTTGGGAACTTACCAAAGAGACAGCTACCACTGAGGTCAAGGCCGACCACATGACCAGTATCCTTGTCGCACTCTACACCATCCCACCCACAACAATCACTTGCACTCTCATCATCTGATGATCCCCAAGAAACGACCTTAGGATATGTGGGCATTGAGTCGAATGCAGGCTGTATTGTCCAAGTCGCCCCATCGAGCCATCCAAAGGGTGGTTTGTGAGATTGAGAGCAATCAGCAATGAAGCTATGCGCGAATTGAACCAGCGCCAATCTTTCCTCCTGGTGGCACAAGGGAGATATCGCTTCACCAGGAAGACAAGAGTTGGCTATAACAAGGACAAGAAAGAAGGAAAAGAGAAATGAGCGAGACGCCATCATTTCTAAATACAAGGTGGAGGTTTTCTTGGTGCTTCATGGTGCGGAGTAAGAACAGGCATATATAGAAGAACTTTGTGCAGAGAGGAAGATATGAGGCCACAAAGAAAAGCACTTAGTTGTAGAAGTTCTTCCTCTTTGAAAGTAACATTTTGAAGATGCATAGTAATATTTTGTTCGAATATAATAATATATTCTTTTTAGTTTAAATGATTCATAATTAGAAAATAATATAATACGATTACAATAATATATATATATATATATATATATATATATATATATATATATATATATATATACTATATATATATATATATATATATATATATATATATATATATATATATATATATATATGAGTCCGAATGCAACGGTCGTGACACATGTTCTGTTAAACATTTATTAAAATTCTATTTAAAAATAAAAATTAAAACAATATGTGATTTAAATCCATTATACTAAGTAGTGTCTTTTCAACTACTTTAATGAAGAAAACAAAGGAAATAAATTATAGATATGTTAATATCATTATTTCTAAAAATATAAATTATAAGATTAATTATAATATTTCTAAAAATATTTTAGCTAAAATTTTAAAACAAACCATGTGTAGCACAATTTTAAAGGCTAATATAAATAAAGAGAGGAGAATCTGGCCTAAAACCTATTACAATTGCATATAACAATCTTGTCAAGGATATACTTTCTGATATTTTAGCTAACATGCGGGGTCACAGAATAAAGGCAAGGCTGATAATTAGTTTTCAACAAGTATAAGAACCTACACAAAAGGATAAACCCATGAAAATAACTATTTGGAAAAACAGATCCCTATTTGCTAGTTCCCTGATAAATTCAATTGACAATCGCACGAAAACGTCAGTCAATGTACGTTGTCTTGTGCCCTAACGCTGGTGGCAAACAAGTCTACATGACTACATGAGGGTATTTCAGATACATTAACAATTCTATCACCCTAGAAAGGTGTAACGCCCTGGCCCGGCCCTTCCTGGGCCACATATAGTTACGAGTAATGGCTTCAAGAATCATCAACTAACCCTACAAATCACTACAAATTTCTCCGGCATAATTCGTCTTCGTTCACACACTGGCTGGGGAACTTCCCCAGAAGCTCACTCATCCTAAGATTTTTCCACTGTAAACACGCTTAATTAATTATGGAGTTTTTAAGAATGAGCTTTTTGAAAAAGAAGATACACTTTTAGTGATATGAATAATCACTTCAAATCCTTTAAACGACACTCATGGTGTTACACAAAGGTAATTTAATAGGAATTGAGCCGCCTTTTAACAAGGTCTGAATTTGAATCTCAATTACTAGTAATATATTAATATTGGAGCTTTTTTCCTTAGCTTTCCTGTATTTTCCCATCTCTTTTTTTTACTTTCCCTCATGTAGGATGTTTCGACAAAAATATAATCACACGCTAAGCAGACTTATGAGCAATCCAAAAAAAGGAATAAGAAAAAGCAACTCTAGAAAATTATATGTTTGTTTCAACTGTAATTGTTGCGCTGTTTTATAGCACACATTCAATTAGAATGCAATATTGCATGACTTGTTAAGCGTGACCTCGTAGGTAGCTATATCATTTGTCTTCAGTCTTCAGCGTGAAAGAAAACTAAATAACGGATGCCCTGCTGGTCAATTCTATGACTGTCTCAATTCAATGGAGCTTTTCTGTTTGCACTGAGGACAAGCATTTGTAGAATTGGCTGTAGAATTTTCCACCTCAATTTTCACCACAAAGCTCAAGGGTAGGTAAGAGAATGACCACTTTGAAAAATATCTCCCCACATATGATGTATATTATCTCGTTATGAATTCAATGAGTTCATTCGACTTTTCCTTCTTTGGTCTTCGGATGACCTGTATTATTTTCCTATAAAATATGTGGACAAGTCATACAAATTTTGCCGTAAAATTTACGAAGTCATGTAGGTTAAACTACCATTTTGACGATAATAATATTTCATGGTAGCTGCGTATAATTTTTTTTAATTCAAATAAGTAATAAAAGATAGTATAATATAATTGTGGTACAAATAGAGAGGGAGAATCTAACCTACAACCAATTACAATTACATACAAGAATCGTGTTAAGAATGTATTTTTGGATACTTTAGCCAACATGCAGGATCACGGGCAAGGTTGCATGGTAAGTACTCAACTAGTAGGGGTGAGCCTGAGCTGAGCAAAGTTTATTTAGGCCCCATTCTTTTTCGTTGTTTGATAGACCCATCCCACTTCTTCCAACTCCCACCCACTTCTTCCCACACTTTAAAAAAAATACCACTTCTTTCCACTCCCACCAACTCTCACCTACTCCTTCCCACTCCTGCACATAACTACTATTTTTCATATTTTGAAAACCTATATAATTTATGTAATTGTGTGTATGAATAGTCTGATAACAATTATTAAAAGTTTATTTATTTTTCGGATGTTATGAAAATATTTATTAGTCATATCGAAAATTATAGATGACGTAATTTTTGTTATATATATTGAAGGAAATAATAATTTTTTTCTGCATTGTTAAGCAAATGTTAGTTTTTTGTGACCGGTAGATATTTTAGGTTTGATTCTGTATATGAAAGAGATGCTTAAATTGTACTATTATTATTATTTTTGCATTGGTTACAAACTATTTGTTATAGGTCACCAAAGCGTGGATGGTTGTTACTGTATGTGTAGCAGATTTATTTTTAATTCATCGTAATTTATGACAGAAACTGCAGATGTTTTCTTGGCATAATGAAGGAATGTGTAAATTTTTTTGGTGTTGTTTGTAATTAGTGAAAGAAAGCGCAAATGTATTGTACGTATATTTTGAGCAGATTTTTTTTTCCGTGTGCGTAACAAAATATTGGAAGTTCTTCACACAAGTTGCAAATAATTATTTTCCGTGTACTGAGGGATTGGTGAATGGGTTGAGATTGATAAACATGGGTTAAAGTAGGCTGAAGTGCATATTTTTTATTGAAATTGGTTAAAGTTGATTAAATTTTTTTGTATGATGGGTAGAAATTGGCTAGAATAGTGGAAAGCGGGTTGAAGTTGGTTGAAGTAAATTGAAGTTGGTAAAAGGGAATTGAAGTGGATTGAAGTTGGTTGAAATAGGTTGAACTGGGTTGAAGTTAGTTGAAATGAGTTGAATTTTTTCTGTATAATGGGTAGAAGTTGGTTAAAATAATGGGAAGTGTGTTAAAATTAGTTGAAGTCAATTGAAGTTGGTATTTTTTTATTTAAGTTCATGAAGTGGATTGATGTGGGTTATAGTTGATTGAGATTGGTAAATTTGGATTTACCAACGAAAAGAACAGAGCCAGAACATATGTGTATTTTTTTCGTTGCTCGTATTTGGTTAATATATGAAAAAAAAATACATCTACAATTTGTTTTATGAATAACAAAAATTAAAATTTTTTGGAGTAACAACGGCCACGAAACACTATTTCATACCCAAGTCAACACAGAGAAATCTTTTTTCAGTCTAAAAAATTTTTATCATCGGTAATTACTATAACAAATAAAAGATTATATTAAAAAAACAAAATACGTAACTTATACCAGTACTCCTACTTCATTCAACCCCTTCCCACTCCTTCCCACTTCTTTCCATTCCTTCCACACCTTTCCCACACCTACATAGAAGAAATTACTCCTATTCACTCCTACCCACTCCTTCCCCCCTTCCCACTCCCGCCCATTCCACACTTACAATTTTCCAACGAAAAGAACAGGGCCTTAGTTATCTGATCTAAGCTCAAATTTCATGAATTCCGGCTCGTGAGCTTGCCGAGTTGAAACGAGTTGATCGTAAATGAGTCGAATCAATGAACCAAACGAACGAACCTAGCGAACTTCCACGAACCTTTTTAATATATTAGGGTTTGCATAATTAAACTTTCTATGTAAAGTAATTACTTTGATTATGAACTAGCTACCTTCAACAGATATAATCATGTCACATCAACATAGTATGCTTTAACTTCCTAATTAAATTTTCTCTACGCTTTACAATTCAGACTTTGAATATCATATGCTTATATAAAGGCAAAGTTAGTAATTGCACGACTTCTATAAGTTGATAGTCCTAACTTTCTTAATTATCCATTGACCAATGGATCTAGCAGCCCAATCAATAATGAGATAATTTCAATTGTCCCATGGTTAAATAAAGTAGGTATGTCCACATATCCTTTTGTATATATGTGACTGCCTTATTATACATCTAAACATTAAGAAGTAAGGTTCATATCTAAATCCTAAAACACAAGCTTTTATCCTAGCTTTAAAGAAATCAAACTTACACTCAAAGCGACAAAGCTTTGGAACAGCCAAAATTAGGTTTGAGTCTGAAACAAGCCTGCAGGAGCTAAGCCTAGGCTCATGCTTTAGACAAGCACTTGAACTTCTTTTTAACCACCTCGCCGAGTCACAACCCGCACTTAAGCCCAAATGTGGGCTCACCAGCCAAGCTTCGAACTTGGCAGGTTCAAGCTCGGCTTAGCGATACGCCCCATAAACAAGGATAATATCACAAGAACCTACGCAAAAGGGTTTAAAAAATAATAAAAATGTCTCTATTTGGAAAAACATATCCGGGGTGCTGCTAGTTCTTTACCAAATTCGACTCACAATCTTCAATAAAACTCGAGTCAATGTACGCTGTCTAGTGCCGTTTCTTCGGTGGCAAAAAAATCTACATGCCCATGATGCCTTGCGAAGTGTTGAGATATTCTTGGTATCTGTGTGGAGAGATTTTCTTGATTGTGGAGAGATTTTAGTAATTAGCAATTGACTACTATAATCACGATTTGATTGAGATCTTGATTGTAGTTAATTTAGCATTCCTTTTATATCATCTCTTTATGTGTATAAATATTGATGTATTACACCTTTGTAAATCAATGAATTAAGTTGTTCATTCATCTGTTTGTCTTCTGTTCTGATCGTAACATAGTATCAGAGCCCTAGGAGTGGTTGTTGGGTTTCATTTTTTTTAGCTTGCCTAAATCCTTCTTGGTGGCGTTTTTCCTATCACCATCCTCTCATCAAACTTTGGTGGTTTTCAATCTTTGAAGTCTTCCTGTCAGAGTTTTAGTTTGCCCTGTGTTCTTTATGATGGACAAGAGTCATGTTTCCCAACCCATTTCTATGACACTTAATGTCACAAACTATAGGTATTGTTCTGAGGCAACGTGTAGTTTTCTTAAAGGGCCTAAACTATGGAGATATGCTACAGGTGACAAAACATGTCCCACAAAAGCTAGTAGTGAAGCAGATCAGAAATTTGCTGAACGTCTTGAGGACTGGGATAGCAAAAATCATCAACGATATACAAGTGGTATGGGACCATCTTGCTCAACGATATACAAGTTCTGACTTGTCTCATCGTTTTCAACTTATAAAAGAACTCGGTAGTTTGAAACAAGAGAAGGGACAACTTATATATGACTTTCTCGCTCAAATGGAAGTTATTTGGAATCAATTAACCTTATTTGAGCCCGTGTGGAAGGATGCTGAAGATGCTGCAAAATTTGTAGCATATCATAATGATGACAAATTAATTCAATTCTTGATGGCTCTTACTGATGATTATGAGCCTGTACGAGCAGCTTTACTTAATCAACAACCCTTGCCTACCCTTGAAGCAGCCCTTCCTCGACTGAAATCAGAGGAAACTCGATTGGGGCTTTTGAAGACACAAGTTGATTCTGCTTTCGTAGCTTCTGACAAGAACGCCAAGATTTGTCGCCACTGTTATCAAACTAGTCATCTTCTTCCAGAATGCCCCATTGTTAATGTCGTTAATGCCGTAAAAAGGGACATATTGCCAAAAATTATTCTACAGTATTTTGTCGATACTATAAGAAGTCTAATCATTTTATTAACGATTGTCCGACTCATCCTCAAAACAGGAATCAGACTCGCCCCAACCACTCTACCAAGCCTATGTTTGGACCTGCTACTTGTGCCAACAATTCTAAGTCATCTCCCTCTTCTTCCGTTGACCTTCAGGCCCTGCTTAGTCAACTTGTCTCTCCACTGGTAATAACACTACAGCTTTAGCTACTCTCGGTGGTAACTCTTCTTGGTATTTTGATTATGGCTGCTGTAATCACATGACAAGTTGCCCCCACCTTTTCTCTTCATTAGCGCCCACTGCCAACTCCTCTTCCATTAAGACCGCCAATGGTTCCACTATGAATGCTAGTCATAAAGGACCTATTTCCTCAACTAATGTCTCATCACTTGATACTTTTCTAATTCCGGCCTTAAACTTTAGTCTTGTCTCTGTTGGCCACTTGGGTGATTATGGTTATGAAGTGAACTTTGCACCTATCGGGTGTCGTATGTAGGATCTCAAGACGGGACAAATCATCAAAACTAGTCGTAAAGTTGGACGTCTGGTTGAACTCACCTCCCTGCATATTCCTTCCTTGACCCCTATCTGTGCTATTTCCACTAGTGTTCCTCTGTCAATATGGCATCAGCGTCTTGGTCATAGCTCCTTAAATAAACTTCATCCTTTACTTTCTTATGATGTGTTGGGAACTGTCAACAGCAAAACTTTCGATTGTATTACTTGTTAACAAGCGAAACAACCTGCCTTGTCTTTCAATAACAGTTCCTCCATTTCTGATTCTCCCTTTGATTTAATTCATTTAGATATTTGGGGACCTTGTCTTGTACCCACCATGAACGGATCACGGTACTTTGTGATTTTTGTTGATGATTATTCCAGGTTCACCTGGATTTTTCTCAAGAAAAATCGCTCTAAATTACCCCAAATTTATATTGATTTTACAACCATTGTTAAAACTCAATTTGATAAAACCATTAAAACCTTACGAAGAGACAATGCCATAGAATATTGTGATTCCAAACTCTTAAAGTTTCTTGCCGACAATGGTACTATTTCTCAATATTCTTATCCCCACACATCTCAGCAAAACGGCCGTGCAGAGCGAAAACTTCGACATATCCTCAATTCCATTCATGCTATGATCATCTCTTCTTCTTGTCCTGAGCGATTGTTGGGTGAAGCAGCCTTGACTACTGTCTATACCATCAACAGACTTTCATCTTCTATTCTTGGTAATGTGTCTCCTTTTGAGCGCCTTTATAACCACCCACCCAATTATGAGTCTCTTAAGGTGTTTGGTTGCACTTGCTTTGTTCTTCTTCAACCACATGAGTACACGAAGTTAGAAGCTCGTGCTCGCATTTGTTTCTTTCAGGGTTATGGGACAGAACACAAAGGATACCATTGTTGGGATCCCATTTTACATCGAATTCGTCTTTCTCGACATGTTGTCTTTTGGGAACACATTAAATTTTCTTCAATGTCTAAATTTGAGACTATCCCACCTGCATCTACTCCTTTTTTCTCTAATTCCTCAATTGAGCTATTTTCTAGTGAATCTGAAGCTAGCTCCCTGTCAGAGTTCTCACATACACCCGATGCTATGACTATTTCTCGTGATAAAGTCTCGCTTGCAGATCCTACTCCAGCAACTCAAGAGCCACCTACCTCTCCTGCTCCTATTGATAATATGTCTCCATCTAATCGCCCTCATAGAGTAAGAAACCCACCTCAATATCTTCGTGATTATCATTGTTTTTCAGCCATGTTTAACTTATATGAACCTCATACCTATAAAGAGGCATCTAATGACTCTCGTTGGCAACAAGCTATGTAAGAAGAATTACGGGCCTTTGAAAAGACTCATACTTGGGACTTGGTTGATCCTCCTCCTAACAAGCCCCTTGTTGGTTGCAAGTGGATTTATAAGATAAAAACACGATCTGATGGCTCTGTTGAAAGATATAAAGCTTGACTCATTGTAAAGGGTTATACTCAGGAATATGGAATTGATTGTGAAGAAACTTTTGCTCCGGTGGCTCGTATCACTTCTGTTCGAACACTTCTTGCTATTGCTGCTTCTAAATGATGGGGCTTACATCAAATGGATGTTAAAAATACATTTCTTAATGGAGATTTAGAGGAAGAAGTGTATATGTGTTAGGAAAAAATTTTTAATATTTATAAACCACAAGTGCAAGGTGTATCGTTAAGTACTTGGCGTGTCGTCCACAAGAAGTTGTGTCTTCAACTATCAAAGTTCACTCAAGTATATCAATCTAGGCAAAATCGAAGGTGAAGAGAAGTAAAACTAAACTACTAAAACAAATAAGACTTCAATTGTATTTAAACCTAAGGTAGATTAACTAATCAATTCAAACTCTCACCTTCTCAAGTTAGCTAGTAATTCAAGAATGATTAGTTGTCCAATTAGAGTCCATCTAAGTCCTCTTTCAAGGGTCAATAGGCTAGTCTAAATGTTCTAACCACCTATTTTTATGGGATTAGGTCAATTAGACTACAAGATTAACAACCTTTGACCTAGCCAGCGACCGAAACTATTTTCATGTCCCAATCCCGACTATTCGCTCTACCCATAGTAGACAATCAACCTCACTTCTTAGCATAAGTTAATTGTCCCAAAAAAAGCATAAAAACTCTTTCGAGTATTTCATCGAACACTTGGTGAGCGTGAGAGAAAACCTTAGATTCTAGCATAAACAAGAGGGGTAAAAGCCTAAATAAAGATCAATTAGCCAACAAGAGGCTAATCACAATCAAAGATTCATAACTATAATCACTAAACATCACAAAAGATTATAAACTAAAACGTGAATATAAGTAAACAAAATAGAGAGAGGAAGAGAAGAGAAAACTTATGCTTAATTTAGTTGAAGATCGAATCCACAAGCTTGAAATCAAAATTAACCTTCTAATCTAACCTAATTTATTCACACCCTAATGGGGTTTGGGAGTGGGAGGAGGAAACCTAAATCACCCCCTCGAAAACTTGAAAAAATTCCCCCTTAAACAGATGCCCGAAGATGCTTTTACCGCTGGGGGGTAGCACGGTTGTGCCACCTGGCATGGGACCCCCATGCCAAATTTCTGGTTCGGCAGAAACTCTTCCCACTACTTCTCTCTTGGTTCTCAGGGTTTCTTAGACCTCTATTCTTCCTTATAATTCATCCAAAGCTGTCATTTTTATCAAAACCAAGAGATATCTCCTGAACGTAAGATAAATAACTTTATAAACACAATTGAATCAAAGGAAGTAAATTTGACCATTTCTCATCTATATTTGACATAAAAACAATGAGAAATAGGGATCAAATGAGGTAAAATGGGAGTTCATCAATTTGAAGCCTCCACCTGGGTATGATCATCCTCCTAACAAAGCTTATCATCTCCGTCATGCTTTATATGGCCTTAAACAAGCTCCCAGAGCATGGTTTGCTAAGTTCAGCACTACACTTAGCAAAATTCATTTCTCTTCTAGTCCACATGATAATGCACTATTTCTACAGAAAACGGACCACGATGTTGTTTTACTACTTCTATATGTGGATGATATGATAATTGCAGGTGACGACTCATTTGATATTAAAACTGTCAAATAGTTTTTAACTAAACAATTTGACATGAAGGATTTGGGACCCCTTAGTTACTTCTTAGGCCTTGAAGTTCTCTCTTCTAAGAATGGTATTTCTTTATCTCAAGCCAAGTATGCTTCTGATCTCTTGACAAAAGCGAGTCTCTCCGATTGTAAGGTGGAAAGCACACCTCTTGAAACGAATGTGCAGTTTCTTCCAATAGATGATACTCCACTTCCATATCCTACTCTTTATCAGCAACTTGTTGGCACTCTAATTTACCTTACAGTTACATGCCCAGACATTGCCTATGCAGTTCACTTGGTTAGTCAATTCATGTCAGCTCCCTGTTCCACTCATTATGCTGCTGTTCTTCGAATCTTACGCTACATCAAAGGCACCTTGTTTCATGGCCTACATTTCTCCGTGGATTCTTCTCTTGAGCTACGAGCTTATTCTGATGCTGACTGGGGAGGCGATCCTACTGATAGACGTTCTACTATAGGTTACTGCATCTTCCTTGGTGATTCACTTATTTCTTGGCGAAGCAAAAAGCAAACCTTAGCCTCCCGATCCAGCACTGAAAGTGAGTATCGTGCCATTACTGACACTACTACTGAGGTACTTTGGCTTCATTGGTTACTTGCAGATATGAATGTTTCTCAGACTACAGCTACATCTATTTACTGTGACAACCAAAGCGCTATACAAATTGCTCACAATGATGTCTTCCATGAGCGAACGAAACATATAGAGATTGATTGTCATTTCACTTGTTAAGACATCGTTCGTGGTACCATATGCCTCCCATCCCTTAGTTCCTCTAATCAGCCTGCAGATTTGTTCACAAAGTCACATCTTCCTGGCCGCTTTCATACTTTAGTGCACAAACTCAAGCTGGTTTCAACTACCCCATCTTGGGTTTGAGGGGGGACGTTGAGATGTTCTTGGTATCTGTGTAGAGAGATTTTTGTGATTGTGGAGAGATTTTAGTGATTAGCAATTGACTACTATAATCACGATTTGATTGAGATCTTGATTGTAGTTGATTTAGCGTTCCTTTTATATTATCTGTTTATGTGTATAAATATTGATGTATTATACCTTTGTAAATTAATGAATTAAGTTGTTCATTCACCTGTTTGTCTTCTTTTCTAATTGTAACACGAAGGATCGATTGGCTCAAGTGGCTTGCATTTGATGACCCCAAATTAAACGTGTTTCAGATACGTTAATACTACACAGAAATCATATTACAATGTTTTTAAATTGAAAAAAATAGTATGATCAAATAGCAAAAGAATATTACAATTTATAAATTGTGTAAAATCATATTTTCTATCCATAATTTACCGCATTTCTAAAATAGACGCATCATATGCCCTTGTGAATAGGTTTATATGATTAGGGTGTCATTTAATACTTTGTCATTTAACACTTTGTCAAAAGGGGAGCCTTGGAGTAACAGTAAGGTTGTCTCCATGTGACCAAAAGGCTATGGGTTCAAGTCGTGAAATCAGCCACTGACAAAGTCAAATTAGGTTGCCTAAAATTCACCCCTTGGGGTGCGGCCCTTCTCCGGATCCTGCGTGAACGCGGGATGCTTATGTACCAGGCTGCCCTTTTTAATACTTTGTTAGCGTAGTTGATGCATATTTGAGGTTAATAATTTATAATTAAGTGCAATCATTGAGAATTCGATGATTTTAAATTATGAAATACGTTGATTTAGAATGAGGCAAGACATTCAAGAATGTTTTGTGGTGAGACATATGTCATCATTCTATTCATAAAACTCTTTGTACCAATTGACCTTGTATGCTTAATCCCTTACTATAATCTATATAGCTTAGTTCAAACTAGTTCCCCTTAGGGTTGATCCGCCTCAATACCTTAATCATGGCAAACAACGTCCATGTTACATTTATTTTTGACCCTATTTTAGCCCTTATTTGACCCATTTTTCTCGGTATTTTCATGTCAAATTTAGATGAAAAAGGGTTAAATTCACTTCCTTTGATTCAATTGTGCTTGTAATGTGTTTTGTCTTACTTTCAAAAGAAATTTTCGGGTTTTGATCAAAAGGAAGACCTTTGGAGCGATTTGAAGGATGCATAGAGGTCCAACGAAGCCCCAGGAGCACAAGTGAGAGCTGCAGGAAGCGCACGGTCGTGCTGTAGGAGTGCACAACCATGCTGCGGGATCAGAAGCTGCATATGGACTGGTGCACGGCCGTGCGCCCTGTCAGTGCGTTGGTGCACGGCCGTGCATCCTACCTGCCGTCGCGATTTAAGCGGTTTTTAGCTTTTATAAAGGGGGTTTTTCTTTTTTTTTGAGGGGGGCTTTATGCTGGGTTCTTGAGAGGGCCAATTAGGGTTTATCCTAGCCTTTTCAAACCCCTTTAGAGGGAGATTAGATTAGGTTAGTCCTTTTATACATTATAGAAGATTTTGGATTCGCAATTGAAGACTAAGTTCTTCTTCTCCTTTTCTCTTTAATTTCATGCTTTTTAATTTATATTTGCTAGTTCAATAGATTATTGTTTTACTTTGGTTTCAACATTTGTTTGTGAATTAAAGATTTCATCTTTGGTTGTGATTTGTTTTTGAGATGGTCAATTGATTCTTGTTTACGCCTTGACCTAACTTGTTTATGCCTAGAATTTAGAGTTTTCTTTCACGTCCGCCAAGTGTTCGATGAAAAGCTTGAAAAAGCTTTCATCCGTGTTTTGGGGCAATTGAGTTATGCTGAGAGGTGAGGTCAATTGTCTAGTATGAGTAGAAAGAATAGTTGGGATTGGGACATGAAAATAGTCTAATCACTAGCTAGGTCAAGGGTTGTCAATCTTAAGTTTAATTGAACTAATCTCATGAAAATAGAAGGTTAGAACAATTAGACTAGCTTATGACCCTTGAGTGAGGGCTTGGGTGGTTTTTATGATGCAACCGACCATCTCTGAATACTTGCGTAACTTGGGAAGGCTTGGACTTGACTTGATTACCTGGTTTATCTTAGGTCTAATCACAGTCTTTTTATTTTCGCTTTAGTAGTTTAGCTCAATTTTCCATCCCCTTCGATTTTACTTAACTCGAAATGCTTTAGTTAGTTCTGGTAGTTGGAAACACAACTCCCTGCGGACGACACCCCAAGTACTCAACGATACACCTTGCACTTAGGGTTTGTAAACATTAAAACTCCGTTTTTTCTCTAACAAGTTTTTAGCATCATTACCCGGGAGTTGTTGCTTTTCTATATCGGGGTTTACTTCAGCATTCAAGGCTAGGCCCTTAGAAAATCCAAAAAAAATTAAAAAATCAAAAATTTGAAAAATTTTTAATCAAAATAACTATTTTTCGTTTACCCCAATTTGAGCACGAACCTTTTTGGCAGTGCTTGTCTAGATTGAATGACTATCATGCTCAATATGTGCATTTCCTTTATGAAAAATGGGAAATTTATGAAGTTGTGCTTGAGAGTATAACTCAGGAGACCCGAGCTATCTTGGAGTCCATGAGTAGTGGTCTTTATTGTATGAATGTTGATGTGATGTGGTATCTCTTCGAGTCTTTGGCTTCGCAGTAATGGCAATTCGACATTGCTAGTGAGTCTTTTGTGTGCCCTTCCCCCGATCCCTATGATTTGCATGCTCCATCTCCATGTGCAAATCAGTTTAAGGATTTGTACCATCCAAATTCCTCTTATTCTCACGTCGTATGCTCTAGTTGCCACTATTCTGATCATGATGTGAACTCTTGTCCTCTTTATGTGATCTATGATGATGATTTTATTAGATTAAATCACATGAGAGATGTCATAGATGAGCAAAATGCAAAGTTTGAAAATTCACTGCGGGAGTATGACCTATCACATGAGACTGACCTTAGGTTTAGTTCTGCTAGACTTGATCTCAATATGTGTGATGATGGTATGTCTTTTCCTCCTCTAGAGTCCGAACTAGAGGAAGTACTTGACCCTCCCCTAACAATTTCACCCATTATTGCTACATCCTTACTTGGCACCGTCCTAGAGACACTACAGAGGGTGTCTTGAGCTTACCTATTCCTGCCCTCCCCTTAGCTCCGTGCACGGAGCTCAAAGTGGGCGAATCTTTTAGGGATGATGCTAGTATGTACAGTGAGGATGATTCACTTACTTGGTTAGAAGTACTAGTTTTGGTTGAGCAATGTTTAGAGGAGACCCTCTTAGAGAGGTCATGTGATGATGAAGAAGTTGTTGGCGTCTTTCCTAGCCCCAACCCCATAGACCCTATTCATGTTGATGTCATTGACTTTGTCCCCATCACATCTCCTTTATCCCTTTCGACCCCCCTTCATGTGCATGCATTAGATGCATCTCTAGGCACTTTTCAGAGGTATGTCCCCTCCATTGATCCCTATTGTGTATACCTAGAGGATATGCCTACGAAAATTCGATGGATCCCATTCTTTGAACATTCTTTCGATTTTTTCCTGGCATCTGGTAAGTTTAAGAGCATGCTGATCTTTTTAGCTATATTTTTAATAGTGCTCACTTACTTACATTATCATGAGATGCATGCACAAGCACATGACAAGCGCCCGAGAGCTTTAACGGCATTTGAGTTGGAGACGCGAGTCTTGATAGATGAGGAGGAGTGGCTGATGCTCCTTGCGCCCTTGTGGCATAGTTCGGGTACA
>JAKOGI010002998.1:0-72632 GCA_029747015.1 Carnegiea gigantea | reverse complement strand
TATATATATATATATATATATATATATATATATATATATATATATATATATATATTTATACATATATGTTAATATACATACATACACACATGCATATGTCTCTCTCTCTCTCTCTCTCTCTCTTTCTCTCTCTCTCTCTCTTTCTCTGTCTCTCTCTCTCTCTCTCTCTATATATATATATATAGACACGCACACACAGGTATATTTACACACACACACACACACACACACACATATACATATGCATATGCATACATACATATGTATATATATATGTACATATACGTACCTTTATATATATGTATGTATATGTAACGCCCCCAGCCCTTTGGGCTGAGAGCGCTGCGTTTTCTTAACTTCTTACTTAAATTTTGGGGCGAAACGAATAGAGTTTCCCCTAAAAATTGACTGTTTCCAGGCTAAACGCCTTATAATGAACCCCTGTAAATCAACGTTAGCATTAAACATTTGAAAAACGCTCAACGGCTACACACCGGAGTTCATAACTCAACGGGCCACCCGCTTGGAGTACACCACGCAGAATAGTTTATTAATAAAGAAGAAATAAAGGATACGACTCAATGTTTCACAGAACCGGAGTATTGGGTTTTACATTGGAAATTATAACTAACTTTGGCCAAGAAGACATCTAACTAATTAAATGGTTGGCTCGTGCAGCCATACAGAGCGACCTTTATACCATATACGATATATGAACTAGAATGCTTGGCTTACAAGCATTTAGAAACTAAGAATACATTACATGACTTCATTAAAGATGTAAGCAGGCACACATGACACCCTGCAAGCGAGAATAGACTCCATCTTGACATAGTTGACTCAACTTCCTCTTGTCATAAAAAAACTTGGGGAAAAAGGAGAAAGAGTAGTGAGATGAGCAACCACACACTCAGTGAGTGTCTCCCGACCCCCTTAAAATAAAACTGTTGCAGGCAATAATATCTTTAATAGTCACATCTCACGTATTCATACTTTACTATCATATTAGGCATTCATAAAACCCTTTTTAATAAAATTATATCTCCCATAAGCACATCGATAATAATTTAACTCATATAGTTACTAAAAATACGAATTTATAACTTAAAAAGGTAATACAGCTAGCTTAATGGAAAACCTTGAATGCAGGTCTTACATTCTTCCCCCTTTAAAAGAATTTCATCCTCAAAATTCGAAATCTAAGTTCGGTCTTTCCTAGCATGTGTGCACATAAACCATGATCTACACGGCAGGTTTCTAAAAGGTTTCATTTTGTATACACTACTTTTTGTAAATGTTTTACGCTTCCGTTGATTTCCAGGGGTTTATTGTAAGGCGCTTAGCCTCAACACAGTCAGTATTTGGGGGAAACTTTGTCCGTTTCGCCCCAGAATTTAACTTCTTACTTAAATTTTGGGGTGAAACGGACAAAGTTTTTCCTAAAAACTGATCGTTTTCAGGCTAAACGCCTTACAATAAACCTCTATAAATCAATAGAAGTGTAAAACATTTAAAAGAAGCTCAATAACTACACGCCGGAGTTCATAACTCAACGAGCCACCTGCTCAGTGAGTGTCTCCTGACCCCCTTAAAACAAAACCGTTGCAGGCAATAATATCTTCAATACACAAATTTCAAGTCTCATTCAAATCTCATTCACATTTCATGTATAAGAAAAGCACAGAACATGCACACCATTCGATCATGCTTAGGGATCATTTCGTAAAGCATTCATTGAAAACTTTCTTTCTTTCATTGAAAGCATTTTCTTAGCCTCTTGAGGCTCTTGTTCTTTAAAAAGAGATTTCATTTCGTATTGGCTGTACAACGACCCTTATAAGCTTTTCATATCTTATTCCATATGGCCTCTTAGGCCCTTGAAACTTTCTTTCTTCTGAAATACTTAAAATGGCAAAATGCCAACTGCTTTTCTTTACTTAATAGGAAAAATACATCTGGCGTAAGATCATTACTGAGTGCTGATTGGGTAAGATCTATTCTCAAACCCTATAGCGAGACCTAACGCTCACGCTAAGCCCTTACTCCCAGGACGGCTACATAGCATATCGGACCATTACATTACCCTCGTCAGCGTCTTCTAGGGTCTCCTAGTATCAGGACTTATCTCCTGGGCTAACATCATTCATAGCATATTGTCCGAAGCACATTATCTTAGCTAATTGAAAGCGTATCGGCCATAACGGCTAATAATTTGTAGCCTCTCATAGCGAAATCCTTTTTCATACATCGCACTTTCTTTTTAATCAAATTCTTTAGGGATTCTTACGTTCAAGCGAGTTCACTCCAAAACAAAGTTCGTATAGCTAAAATAGGCCATTGATTGCTAATAGTCATGGCTACTATTGTTTTGAAATACGAAAAACATCCTTTTTCAAAACAATACATTCACACGCATAATGCATCTTATTAACATAAAAGGGGAGGGATGCACACATAATACATTCAAGCACTTTATAATCATTTCAACACAATGAGCCACACATGGCCTTGCAATCCACACGACTGCGGTTAATTTACAATCCAGATTCCCTCCTCACAAGCACCGTACCACAAGAACCTCGAATCACTCATAGTTCTACCTCAAACCATCCAACTACCATCTTGGTTTTTTAACTCAATAATCATAACATATTATCATGCAGGCTTATAAAAAGACGGGTAATGGGGTTTATACACTTACCTAGGCGAGCAGCATCATTCAGCGGTGTATTATAGCATATATAAACACATATACAGATATATCCATATCGCATCAACTTGAAATAGGCGCTTAATGAACCGTATTAAACTAATAAGGCATGGAACTCGATTACATTCATGACTTACATTTAGGAATTAAGCATATCATACCTATGTCATCTTGAAGGTATAACTAACTAACTATACATGCCACTTTCAAGCGTAACTAAGCCATAGAAGCATGATGCGATTCAAGGCGTTCATTTATTACATCGAAAGCCTAATTAAGCCATATAAGCATAATACGATTCTAGACGTTCGTTTAGTACATCGAAGTCATTATTTGAATCTAAATATGTCATTTAAGCATAAGTCCTTTCAAGGTGTTCGTTTCTTTTCGAAGCTATCAATCGAGCATGAATTAACTAAGTGTACATGGGTCGATTCTAGGCACTTATAGTTTATTACGAAGTCATTGAACGAACATGATTAAGCTAAGCATACGTATAATGATTCTAAGCATTTAAAGTTTACTTCGAAGTTATTAAACAATCATGGGTCATTTATGGTTTACTTCGAGCTTAATAAACCATTATGAATTGATTAAACATACATTCGTCATTTCTAAACATTTATAATCCACTTCGAAGTTGGTTTTCAGGCATGAATTAACTGAAGAGGTTCGAAACAAAGCTAAATATGCATAGTTCACTTCGAATTAAATCTTCAAGCACAGATTAACTGAATAGATTCGAATCAAAACTAAACAGGCTTAATTCACCTCGAATTAAATCTTCATGCGTGAATTAAGTAAATTCACTGGAATCGATTCTAAGCCACTTTCGAGTATTAATAAGCTAAACTAACATATATCAATTCAAAGTGACTATCGGGCATAAACTAGCTGAACTTAACATGCTTTGCAACTTAAAACTTAAGACAATGTTCAGACTACTAATACTTAGGAGGCAGGAAACACCCACCTGGATTCCAAGCTAGACGACTCGTTCGAAGGGCTTTGTGCTCGACTTTAGGTGCTTGAAAACTCCAATCTTTGACCCCCCTATTGCAACCTCACCCAAACTCAGGCGAATCTGCTCCAACCATGCCCAAATCGCACAATTTAAATCCAAAATTCACCTTAAATATTCACCCACTGACTCGATGTTGTGGCTGAAGCTTATGCTACGAATTCAACCTCAATTTATAGAGAAGAACTAGAGTGGCTAAGGGCTGGGTTGCTTGGCTGAATTTGGGCATGCGTTCAGTGCTTCAATTTGCCGCCCAAACCTACCAGAAGCGTCACAAAGACCTTCAAACTTCTGCCCATATTCACACCAAAGGTTCGTTTGCTTGTGGGGAAGGTCGAATTAGGGCCAAAGCAAGCTTTTTTTGAGGAGAATTTGAGGGATTTCAGAGCTTGGTAGCCGTGTTCATGGTGGATTGAGAGGAGGAAGAAGAAGATGCTGAGGAAAGAGGGAGAGCTGTTGAGGTAGGGGAGGGGCCGCGTGAAGGAGAGGAAAAAAAAGGGTTATGTGATTTTACTAATATGCCCCTCCTTTTTTTCTTTTATTCTTGTTCCAAGCTGCTTAGGAATCGGTACAGCTAGCTTAGTTCGCGTCGCAAACTCTAAATTCAATAATCGATAACATGACCCTTCATCGATTATTCGTTCTCAAATGTATCAAGGTTTGATTTAATAAATATCGAACTATATCTAAGGTTGACAACCTAATCGCGTTTGGGAAGCGACTAAATTAGTCGAATAACGACTAAATTAAACTATTGATGTAATTTAAGGGCATAAATAGGACGAATTAACTTTAAAATCAATAATAACAATAATAATCCCTTTTTAATAAAATTATAGCTCCCATAAGCACATCGACAATAATTTAACTCATATAGTTGCTAAAAATACGAATTTATAACGTGAAAAGGTAATACAACTAGCTTAACGGAAAACACTGAATGCGGGTCTTACATTCTTCCCCCCTTAAAAGAATTTCGTCCTTGAAATTCGAAATCTAAGTTCGGTCTTCCCTAGCATGTGTGCACATAAACCATGATCTGCATGGCAGGTTTCCAAAAGGTTTCATTTTGTGTACACTACTTCTTTTAAATGTTTTACGCTTCCGTTGATTTACAGAGGTTTATTGTAAGGCATTTAGCCTGGACATAGTCAGGTTTTAGGAGAAACTCTGTCCGTTTCGCCCCAGAATTTCAGTTTTCTTAACTTTTTACTTAACTTCTGGGATGGGCAGAGTTTTCCCTAAAAACTGACAGTTTCCAAGCTAAACGCCTTATAATATACCCCTATAAATCAATGGAAGCGTAAAACATTTAAAAGAAGCTCAACGGCTCCACACCGGAGGTCATAACTCAACCAGCCACCCGCTCAGTGAGTGTCTCCCGACCCCCTTAAAACAAAACCGTTACAGGCAATAATATCTCTAATAGTCACATATCACGTATTCATACTTTACTATCATATTAGGAATTCATAAAACCCTTATGGAATGATCACAAAACATAAACTTCACTTTAAGCACTCAAACACATTTCTAGGTCTCTAAATGACCAAACTTCTTTATTAACAGGCAATCAAACACTTAAGTAAGCGACGCGGTTAAGCACAGAGGCTTTCTTTTTCATAAATATAATTTCTTAGCATTCTATTCGAACTATGTATGAAATCCTATTCATATGATGTGCACATAAAGTTACCTCTTTTTATAATCATACTATTCTTGGCATTTCATTCATATGATATACATAAGGGACACACAAATTTCAAGTCTCATTTAAATCTCATTCACATTTCATTCATAAGAAAAGCACAAAACATGTACACCATTCAGCCATGCTTAGGGATCTTTTCATAAAGCATTCATTGGAAGCTTTCTTTCTTTCATTGAAAGCATTTTCTTAACCTCTTAAGGCTCTAGTTCTTTAAAAAGAGATTTCATTTCGTATTGGTCGTGCAATGACCCTTATAAGCTTCGCATATCTCATTCCATATGGCCTCTTAGGCCCTTGAAACTTTCTTTCTTCTGAAATATTTAAAATGGCAAAATGCCAACTGCTTTTCTTTACTTAGTAGGAAAAATACATCTGACATAAGATCATTACAGGGTGCTGATTGGGTGAGATCTATTCTCAAACCCTATAGTGAGACCTAACGCTCACGCTAAGCTGTTACTTGCGGGATGGCAACATAACATATCGGACCATTACATTACCCTGGTCAGGGTCTTCTAGGGTCTCCTAGTACTAGGACTTATCCCCTAGGCTAGCATCATTCATAACATATTATCCGAAGCACATTATCTTAGTCAATTGAAAGCGTATCGGCCATAACGGCTAATAATTTTGCTGCCTCCCACAGCAAATTCCTTTTTTATACGTCGCACTTTCTTTTTAATCAAATTCTTTAGGGATTCCCCCATACAAGCGAGTTCACTCCCAAAACAAAGTTCGTAGAGCTAAAATAGGCTATTGATTGCTAATAGTCATGGCTACTATTGTTTTGAAACATGAAAAACATCCTTTTTCAAAACAATACCTTCACACGCATAATGTATCTTATTAACATGAAAGGGGAGGGATGCACACATAGTACATTCAAGCACTTCATGATCATTTCAACACAATGAGCCTCACATGGCTTAGCAATCCACACGACTGCGGTTAATTCACAACCCATACTCCCTCCTCACAAGCACCGTACCATAAGAACCTCGAACCACTCATAGTTCTACCTCAAACCATCCAACTACCATCTTGATTTTTCAATTCAACAATCATAACATATTATCATGCAGGCTTATAAAAAGACGGGTAATGAGGTTTATGCACTTACCTGGGCAAGCAGCATCATTCAGCAATTCTTTATAGCATATATAAGCACATATGCCGATATATCTATATCGCATCAACGTGAAATAGGCGCTTAATAAACCGTATTAAACTAACAAGGCATGGAACTCGATTACGTTCATGACTTACGTTTAGGAATTAAGCATATCATACCTAAGTCATCTTGATGGCATAACTAACTAACTATACATGCCACTTTTAAGCGTAACTAAGCCATAGAAGCATGATGCGACTCAAGGCGTTCATTTATTATATCGAAAGCCTAATTAAGCCATATAAACGTAATATGATTCTGGACGTTCGTTTATTACATTGAAGTCATTATTCGAATCTAAATAAGTCATTTAAGGATATGTCCTTTCAAGGTGTTCGTTTCTTTTCGAAGCTATTAATCGAGCATGAATTGACTAAGTGTACATGGGTCAATTCTAGGCATTTATAGTTTATTACGAAGTCATTGAACGAACATGATTAAGCTAAGCATACATATAATGATTCTAAGCATTTAAAGTTTACTTCGAAGTTATTAAACGATCAAGGGACATTTATGGTTTACTTCGAACTTAATAAACGATTAGGAATCAACTAAACGTATATTCTTCGTTTCTAAACATTTATAATCCACTCCGAAGTTAGTTTTCAGGCATGAATTAGCTGAAGAGGTTCGAATCAAAGCTAACCATGCATAATTCACTTCGAATTAAATCTTCGGACACAAATTAACTGAATAGATTCGAATCAAAATTAAACAGGCATAATTCACTTCGAATTAAATCGTTAGGCGTGAATTAACTAAATTCACTTGAATCGATTCTAAGCCACTTTAGAGTATTAATCAGCTAAACTAACATATATCGATCCGAAGTCACTATCAGGCATAAAATAGCTAAACTTAACATGCTTTGCAACTTAAAACTTCAAACGATTTTGAAGCTACTAATCCTTAGGAGGCGAGAAACACCCACCTGGATTCCAAGTTAAAGGGCTCATTCGAACGGCTTTGTGCTCCACTTTAGGTGCTTGAAAACGCCAGTCTTTGACCCCCTTATTGCAACCTCACCCAAACTCACGCGAATCTGCTCCAACCACGCCCAAATCGCATAATTCGAATCCCAAATTCACCTCAAATATTCATCCATTGACTCGATGTTGTGGCTGAAGCTTATGCTATGAATTCAACCTCAATTTATACAGACAAACTAGAGTGGCTAAGGGCTGCGTTGCATGGCTGCGTTCAGTGCTTCAATTTGCCGCCCAAACCTGCCAGAAATGTGACAAAGACCTTTAAACTTCTGCCCATATTCACACCAAAGGTTCGTTTGCTTGTGGGGAAGGTCGAATTAGGGCCAAAGCAAGCTTTTTTTGAGGAGAATTTGAGGGATTTCAGAGCTTGGTAGCCGTGTTCATGGTGGATTGAGAGGAGGAAGAAAAAGATGCTGAGGAGAGAGGGAGGGCTGTTGAGGTGGGGGAGGGGCCGCATGAAGGAGAGGAAAAAAAAGGGTTATGTGATTTTACTAATATGCCCCTCCCTCTTTCTTTCTTTTATTCTTGTTCCAAGCTGCTTAGGAATCGGTACTACTAGCTTAGTTCACGTCGCAAACTCTAAATTCAATAATCGATAACATGACCCTTCAACGATTATTTGTTCCCAAATGTATCAAGGTTCGATTTAATAAACATCGAACTATATCTAAGGTGGACAACCTAATTGCATTCGGGAAGCGACTAAATTAAACTATCGATGTAATCGAAGGGCACAAATAGCACGAATTAACTTTAAAATCAATAACAATAATAATCCCTTTTTAATAAAATTATAGCTCCCATAAGCATATCGATAATAATTTAGCTCATATCATTGCTAAAAATACGAATTTATAACGTGAATAGGTAATACAGCTAGCTTAATGGAAAACACTGAATGCGGGTCTTACATTCTTCCCCCATTAAAAGAATTTCGTCCTCGGAATTCGAAATCTAAGTTCGGTCTTTCCTAGCATGTGTGCACATAAACCATGATCTGTACGGTAGGTTTCCAAAAGGTTTCATTTTGTATACACTACTTCTCTTAAATGTTTTATGCTTCTGTTAATTTACAGGGGTTTATTGTAAGGCGTTTAGCCTAGAAACAGTTAGTTTTTAGGGAAAACTCTGTCCGTTTCACCCTAAAATTTAAGTTTTTTTAACTTCTTACTTAAATTCTGGGGAGAAACAGATAGAGTTTCCCCTAAAAACTGGCCGTTTCCAGGCTAAACGCCATACAATAAACCTCTGTAAATCAACGGAAGCGTAAAACATTTAAAAGAAGCTCAACAGCTGCACGCCGGAGTTCATAACTCAACGAGCCACCCGCTCAGTGAGTGTCTCCTGAGCCCTTAAAACAAAACCGCTGCAGGCAATAATGTCTTTAATAGTCACATATCATGTATTCATACTTTACTATCATATTAGGCATTCATAAAACCCTTATGGAAGGATTTTTAAACATAAACTTCACTTTAAGCACTCAAACACATTTCTAGGTCTCTAAATGACCAAACTTCTTTACTAATAGGCAATGAAACACTTAAGTAAATGAAGAGGTTACGCACAGAGGCTTTCTTTTTCATAAACATAACTTCTTAGCATTTTATTCGAACTATAACCCTATTCATATGATGTGCACATGAAGTTACCTCTTTTCGTAATCATATTGTTCTTGACATTTCATTCATATGATATACATACGGCACACACAAATTTCCAGTCTCATTCAAATCTCATTCACATTTCATTCATAAGAAAAGCACAGAACATGCACACCATTCAACCATGCTTGGGGATCATTTCATGAAGCTTTCATTGAAAAGTTTCTTTCTTTCATTGAAAGCATTTTCTTAACCTCTTAAGGCTCTTATTCTTTAAAAAGATATTTCATTTTGTATTGGTCGTATAACGACCTTTATAAGCTTTTCATATCTCATTCCATAAGGCCTCCTAGGCCCTTGAAACTTTCTTTCTTCTGGAATGCGTAAAATGGCAAAATGCCAACTGCATTTCTTTACTTAATAGGAAAAATACATCTGGCATAAGATCATTACAGGGTGCTGATTGGGTGAAATCTATTCTCAAATCCTATAGTGAGACCCAATGCTCACGCTAAGCTCTTACTCCCGGGACGGCTACGTAACATATCGGACCATTACATTACCCTCGTCAGGGTCTTCTAGGGTCTCCTAGTACCAGGACTTATCCCCTAGGCGAGCATCATTTATAACATATTATCCGAAGCAAATTATCTTAGCCAATTGAAAGCGTATCGGCCATAACGGCTAATAATTTTGCTGCCTCTCACAGCGAAATCCTTTTTCATACGTCACACTTTCTTTTTAATCAAATTCTTTAGGGATTCCCCCGTTCAAGCGAGTTCGCTACCAAAATAAAGTTTGTATAGCTAAAATAGGCCATTGATTGCTGATAGTCACGGCTACTATTGTTTTGAAACACGAAAAACATCCTTTTTCAAAACAATACCTTCACCTGCATAATGAATCTTATTAACATAAAAGGGGGGGATGCGCACATAATACATTCAAGCACTTCATAATCATTACAACACAATGAGTCACACATGGGCTCGCAATCCACACGATTGCGGTTAATTCATAGCGCAGACTCCCTCCTCACAAGCACCGTACCACAAGAACCTTGAACCACTCACAGTTCTACCTCAAACCATCCAACTACCATCTCGGTTTTTCAATTCAATAATCATAACATATTATCAGGCAGGCTTATAAAAAGGTGGGTAATGAGGTTTATGTACTTACCTGGGCAAGCAGCATCATTTAGCGGTGCATTATAGCATATCTAAACATATATACAGAAATATCTATATCGCATCAACTTCAAATAGGCGCTTAATGAGCCGTATTAAGCTAACAAGGCATGGAACTCGATTGCATTCATGACTTATGTTTAGGAATTAAGCATATCATACCTATGTCATCTTGAAGGTATAACTAACTAACCATACAGGCCACTTTCAAGCGTAACTAAGCCATAGAAGCATGATGAGATTCAAGGCATTCATTTATCATATCGAAAGCCTAATTAAGCCATATAAATGTAATACGATTCTAGATGTTCATTTATTATATTGAAGTCATTACTCGAATCTAGATAAGTCATTTAAGCATAAGTCCTTTCAAGGTGTTCGTTTCTTTTCGAAGCTATTAATCGAGCATGAATTGACTAAGTCTACGTGGGTCGATTCTAGGCATTTATAGTTTATTACGAAGTCATTGAACGAACATGATTAAGCTAAGCATACATATAACGATTCTAAGCATTTAAAGTTTACTTCGAAGTTATTAAACGATCATGGGTCATTTACGGTTTACTTCGAACTTAATAAACGATTATGAATCAACTAAACATACATTCGTCGTTCCTAAACATTTATAATCCACTTCGAAGTTAGTTTTCAGGCATGAATTAACTGAAGAGGTTGGAATCAAAGCTAAACATACATAATTCGCTTCGAATTAAATCTTTGGGCATGAATAAACTGAATAGATTCGAATCAAAACTAAACAGGCATAATTCACTTCGAATTAAATCTTCAGGCGTGAATTAACTAAATTAACATGAATCGATTCTAAGCCACTTTCGAGTATTAATCAGCTAAACTAACATATATCGATTCAAAGTCATCATCGGGCATAAACCAGCTAAACTTAACATGCTTTGCAACTTAAAACTTAAAACGATTTTGAAACTACTAATACTTAGGAGGCGAGAAACACCCACCTGGATTCCAAGCTAGAGGACTCGTTCTAAGGGCTTTGTGCTCGACTTCAGGTGCTTGAAAACTCCAGTCTTTGACCCCCTTATTGCAACCTCACCCAAACTCACGCAAATCTGCTCCAACCATGCCCAAATTGTACAATTCGAATCCCAAATTCACCTCAAATATTCACCCACTGACTTGATGTTGTGGCTGAAGCTTATGCTATGAATTCAACCTCAATTTATACAGAAGAACTAGAGTGGCTAAGGGCTGGGTTGCATGGCTGAATTTGGGCATGCGTTCAGTGCTTCAATTTGCCACCCAAACCTACGAGAAACGTGACAAAGACCTTCAAACTTCTGCCCATATTCACACCAACGGTTCGTTTGCTTGTGGGGAAGGTTGAATTAGGGCCAAAGCAAGCTTTTTTTGAGGAGAATTTGAGGGATTTCAGAGCTTGGTAGCCGCGTTCATGGTGGATTAAGTGGAGGAAGAAGAAGATGCTAAGGAGAGAGCGAGAGCTATCGAGGTGGGGGGGCCGCATGAAGGAGAGGTATGTGATTTTACGAATATGCCCTACCCTCTTTCTTTCTTTTATTCTTGTTCCAAGCTGGTTAGGAATCGGCACTGCTAGCTTAGTTCTCGTCCCAAACTCTAAATTCAATAATCGATAACATGACCCTTCATCGATTACTCGTTCCCAAATGTATCGAGGCTCGATTTAATAAACATCGAACTATATCTAAGGTTGACAACCTGATCGCATTTGGGAAGCGACTAAATAAGTCAAATAACGACTAAATTAAACTATCGATATAATCGAAGGGCATAAATAGCACGAATTAACTTTAAAATCAATAACAACAATAATAATCCCTTTTTAATAAAATTATGGCTCCCATAAGCATGTCGATAATAATTTAACTCATATAGTTGCTAAAAATACGAATTTATAACGTGAAAGGTAATACAGTTAGTTTAACGGAAAACACTGAATGCGGGTCTTACATTCTTCCCCCTTTAAAAGAATTTCGTCCTCGAAATTCGAAATCTAAGGTCGGTCTTTCCTAGCATGTGTGCACATAAATCATGATCTACAGGGTAGGTTTCCAAAAGGTTTTATTTTGTATACACTACTTTTTTTAAATGTTTTACGCTTCTGTTGATTTACAGGGGTTTATTGTAAGGCGTTTAGCCTAGAAACAATTAGTTTTTAGGAGAAACTCTAGCCGTTTCGCCCTAGAATTTAAGTTTTTTTAACTTCTTACTTAAAGTCAGGTGCAAAACAGATAGAGTTTCCCCTAAAAACTGACCGTTTCTAGGCTAAACGCCTTACAATAAACCCCTGTAAATCAATGGAAGCGTAAAACATTTCAAAGAAGCTCAACAGCTACACGCCGAAGTTCATAACTCAATGAGCCACCCGCTCAGTGAGTGTCTCCCGACCCCCTCAAAACAAAATCGTTGCAGGCAATAATATCTTTAATAGTCACATATCACGTATTCATACTTTACTATCATATTAGGCATTCATAAAACCCTTATGGAAGGATCACTAAGCACAAACTTCACTTTAAGCACTCAAACACATTTCTAGGTCTCTAAATGACCAAATTCTTTACTAACAGGCAATTAAACACTTAAGTAAGCGACGAGGTTAAGCACAGAGGCTTTCTTTTTCATAAACATAACTTCTTAGCATTCTATTTGAACTATGCATGAAACCCAATCCATATGATGTGCACATAAAGTTACCTCTTTTCATAATCATACTGTTCTTGACATTTCATTTATATGATATACATAAGGCACACACAAATTTCAAGTCTCATTCAAATCTCATTCACATTTCATTCATAAGAAAAGCACAGAACATGCACACCATTCAACCATGCTTAGGGATCATTTCATAAAGCATTCATTGAAAACTTTCTTTCTTTCATTGAAAGCGTTTTCTTAACCTCTTAAGGCTCTTGTTCTTTAAAAAGAGATTTCATTTCGTATTGGTCGTACAACGGCCCTTATAAGCTTTTCATATCTCATTCCATATGGCCTCTTAGGCCCTTGAAACTTTCTTTCTTCTAAATACTTAAAATGGCAAAATGCCAACTGCTTTTCTTTACTTAATAGGAAAAATACATCTGGCATAAGATCATTACCGGGTCCTGATTGGGTAAGATATGTTCTCAAACCTTATAGTGAGACCCAATGCTCACGCTAAGCTCTTACTCCCGGGACGGCTACATAACATATCGGACCATCACATTACCCTCGTCAGGTTCTTCTAGGGTCTCCTAGTACCAGGACTTATCCCCTAGGCTAGCATCATTCATAACATATTGTCCGAAGCAATTATCTTAGCCAATTGAAAGCGTATCGGCCATGACGGCTAATAATTTTATTGCCTCTCACAGCAAAATCCTTTTTCATACGTCGCACTTTCTTTTTAATCAAATTCTTTAGGGATTTCTCCGTTTAAGCGAGTTTGCTCCCAAAACAAAGTTCGTATAGCTAAAATAGTTCATTGATTGCTAATAGTCATGGCTACTATTGTTTTGAAACACAAAAAACATCCTTTTTCAAAGCAATACCTTCACACGCATTATGCATCTTACTAACATAAAAGGGGAGGGATGCACATATAATACATTCACGCACTTCATAATTATTTCAACACAATGAGCCACACATGGCCTCACAATCCACACGATTGCGGTTAATCCACAACATAGACTCCCTCCTTGCAAGCACTGTACCATAAGAACCTCGAACCACTCATAGTTCTACCTCAAACCATCCAACTACCATCTCGATTTTTCAATTCAATAATCATAACATATTATGATGCAGGCTTATAAAAAGATGGGTAATGAGGTTTATGCACTTACCTGGGCAACCAACATCATTTAGCGGTGCATTATAGCATATATAAACACATATACAGATGTATCTATATCGCATCAACCTGAAATAGGCGCTTAATAAACCATATTAAACTAACAAGGCATGGAACTCGATTACATTCATGACTTATGTTTAGGAATTAAGCATATCATACCTATGTCATCTTGAAGGTATAACTAACTAACTATACATGCCACTTTCAAGGTAACTGAGCCATAGAAGCATGATGCAATTCAAGGCGTTCATTTATTATATTGAAAGCCTAATTAAGCCTTATAAACGTAATACGATTCTAGACGTTCGTTTATTATATTGATGTCATTGTTCGAATCTAAATAAGTCATTTAACCGTAAGTCCTTTCAAGGTGTTCATTTCTTTTCGAAGCTATTAATCGAGCATGAATTGACTAAGTGTACATGGGCCGATTCTAAGCATTTATAGTTTATTACGAAGTCATTGAACGAACATGATTAAGCTAAGCATACATATAATGATTCTAAGCATTTAAAGTTTACTTACAAGTTATTAACGATTCTAAGCATTTAAAGTTTACTTCGAAGTTATTAAACGATCATGGGTCATTTATGGTTTACTTCGAACTTAATAAACGATTATGAATCAACTAAATGTACATTCGTTGTTTCTAAACATTTATAATTCACTTCGAAGTTAGTTTTCATGCATGAATTAACTAAAGAGGTTCGAATCAAAGCTAAACATGCATAATTCACTTCGAATTAAATCTTCGGGCATGAATTAACTGAATAGATTCGAATCAAAAATAAACAGGCATAATTCGCTTCGAATTAAATCTTCAGGCGTGAATTAACTAAATTCACTTGAATTTATTCTAAGCCACTTTTGAGTATTAATCAGCTAAACTAACATATATCGATTCGAAGTCACTATCGGGTATAAACTAGCTAAACTTAACATGCTTTGCAACTTAAAACTTAAGATGATGTTCAAACTACTAATACTTAGGACGCGAGAAACACCCACCTCGCTTCCAAGCTAGAGGACTCGTTCGAAGGGCTTTGTGCTCGACTTTAGGAGCTTGAAAACTCCAACCTTTGACCCCCTTATTGCAACCTCATCTAAACTCACGCGAATCTGCTCCAACCACGCCCAAATCACACAATCTGAATCCCAAATTCACCTCAAATATTCACCCACTGACTCGATGTTGTGGCTGAAGCTTATGCTATTAATTCAACCTCAATTTATACAGAAGAACTATAGTGGCTACGGGCTGGGTTCCTTGGCTGAATTTGGGCATGCGTTCAGTGCTTCAATTCGCCGCCCAAACCTACCAGAAACGTGACGAAGACCTTCAAACTTCTACCTATATTCACACCAAAGGTTCGTTTGCTTGTGGGGAAGGTCGAATTAGGGCCAAAGCAAGCTTTTTTTGAGGAGAATTTGAGGGATTTCAGAGCTTGGTAGCTGTGTTCATGGTGGATTGAGAGGAGGAAGAAGAAGATGCTGAGGAGAGAGGGAGAGCTATTGAGGTAGGGGAGGGGCCGCGTGAAGGAGGGGAAAAAAAGGGTTATGTGATTTTACTAATATGCCCCTCCTTCTTTGTTTCTTTTATTCTTGTTCCAAGCTGCTTAGGAATCGGTACTACTAGCTTAGTTCGCGTGCCAAACTATAAATTCAATAATCGATAACATGACCCTTCATCGATTATTCGTTCCCAAATGTATCAAGGTTCGATTTAATAAACATCGAACTATATCTAAGGTTGGCAACCTAATCGCATTCGGGAAGCAACTAAATAGCTCCAATAACGACTAAATTAAACTATCAATGTAATTTAAGGGCGCAAATAGAATGAATTAACTTTAAAATCAATAATAACAATAATCATCCCTTTTTAATAAAACTGCAGCTCCCATAAGCACATCGATAATAATTTAACTCATATGGTTGCTAAAAATACGAATTTATAACGTGAAAAGGTAATGCAGCTAGCTTAACGGAAAACACTGAATGCGGGTCTTACATTCTTCCCCCCTTAAAAGAATTTCGTCCACGAAATTTGAAATCTAAGTTTGGTCTTTCCTAGCATGTGTGCACATAAACCATGATCGACACGGCAAGTTTCCAAAAGGTTTCATTTTGTATACACTACTTCTTTTAAATGTTTTATGCTTCCGTTGATTTATAGGGGTTTATTGTAAGGCATTTAGCCTAAACACAGTCAGTTTTTAGGAGAAACTCTGTCCGTTTCACCCCAGAATTTCAGTTTTTTTAACTTCTTAAATTCTGAGCCGAAACGGACAGAGTTTCCCTTAAAAACTGACCGTTTTCAAGCTAAACGCCTTACAATAAACTCCTATAAATCAACGGAAGTGTAAAACATTTAAAAAAAGCTCAACGGCTATACACCGGAGTTGATAACTCAACGAGCCACCTGCTCAGTGAGTGTCTCCCAACCCCCTTAAAACAAGACCGTTGTAGGCAATAATATCCTTAGTAGTCACATATAACATATTCATACTTTACTATCATATTAGGCATTCATAAAACCCTTATGGAAGGATTACTAAATATAAACTTCACTTTAAGCACTCAAACACATTTCGAGGCCTCTAAATGACTAAACTTCTTTTCTAACAGGCAATCAAACACTTAAGTAAGCAACGAGGTTAAGCACAGAGACTTTCTTTTTCATAAATATAACTTCTTAGCATTCTATTCGAACTATGCATGAAACCCTATTCGCATGATGTGCGCATAAAGTTACCTGTTTTCGTAATCATACTGTTCTTGGCATTTCATTCATATGATGTACATAAGGCACGCGCAAATTTCAAGTCTCATTCAAATCTTATTCACATTTTATTCATAAGAAAAGCACAAAACATGCACATCATTCAACCATCTTAGGGATCATTTCATAAAGCATTCATTGAAAACTTTCTTTCTTTCATTAAAAGCATTTTCTTAACCTCTTAAGGCTCTTGATTTTAAAAAGAGATTTCATTTCGTATTGGTCATACACCGACCCTTATAGGCTTTTCATATCTCATTCCATATGGCCTCTTAGGCCCTTGAAACTTTCTTTCTTTTGAAATGCTTAAAATGGTAAAATGCCAACTGCTTTTCTTTACTTAATAGGAAAAATACATCTGGCATAAGATTATTACAGGTTGCTGATTGGGTGAGATCTATTCTCAAACCCCACAGTGAGACCTAACGCTCACGCTAAGCTCTTACTCCTGGGTTGGCTACATAACATATCGGACCATTACATTGCCCTTGTCAGGGTCTTCTAGGGTCTCCTAGTACCAGGGCTTATCCCCTAGGCTAACATCACTCATAACATATTGTCCGAAGCACATTATCTTAGACAATTGAGGGCGTATCGACCATAACGGCTAATAATTTTGCTACCTCTCACAGTGAAATCTTTTTTCATACATCTCACTTTCTTTTTAATCAAATTCTTTAGGGTTTCCCTCGTTCAAGTGAGTTCACTCCCAAAACAAAGTTCGTATCGCTGAAATAGGCCATTGATTGCTAATAGTCATGGCCACTATTGTTTTGAAACATAAAAAACATCCTTTTTCAAAACAATACCTTCACATGTATAATCCATCTTATTAACATAAAAGGGGAGGGATGCACACATAATACATTCAAGCACTTCATAATCATTTCAACAAAATGAGCCACACATGGCCTCGCAATCCGCACGATTGCGGTTAATTCACAACCCAGACTCCCTCCTTACAAGCATCGTACCACAAGAACCTCGAACGACTCATAGTTCTACCTCAAACCATCCAACAACCATCTCGGTTTTTCAATTCAACAATCATAACATATTATCATGTAGGCTTATAAAAAGACGGGTAATGGGGTTTATGCACTTACTTGGGCAAGCAACATCATTCAGCGGTGCATTATAGCATATATAAACACATACATAGATATATCTATATCGCATCAACTTGAGATAGGCGCTTAATGAACAGTATTAAACTAACAAGGCATGGAGCTCGATTACATTCATGACATACGTTTGGGAATTAACCATATCATACCTATGTCATCTTGAAGGTGTAACTAACTAACTATACATGCCACTTTCAACCTTAACTAAGCCATAGAAGGATGATGCGATCCAAGGCGTACATCGAAAGCTTAGTTAAGCCATATAAACATAATATGATTCTAGATGTTCGTTTATTATATCAAAGTTATTAATCGAATCTAAATAAGTCATTTAAGCATAAGTCCTTCCAAGGTGTTTGTTTCTTTTCGAAACTATTAATCGAGCATGAATTGACTAAGTGTACATGGGTCAATTCTAGGCATTTATAGTTTATTACGAAGTCATTGAACGAACATGATTAAGCTAAGCATACATATAACGATTCTAAGCATTTAAAGTTTACTTCGAAGTTATTAAATGATCATGGGTCATTTATGGTTTACCTCGAACTTAATAAACGATTATAAATTAACTAAACATACATTCATTGTTTCTAAACATTTATAATCTACTTCGAAGTTAGTTTTCCGGCATGAATTAGCTGAATAGGTTCGAATCAAAGCTAAACATGCATAATTCACTTCGAATTAGATCTTCAGGCTTAAATTAACTAAATAGATTCGAGTCAAAACTAAACAGGCATAATTCACTTTGAATTAAATCTTCAGGCTTGAATTAACTAAATTCACTTGAATCAATTCTAAGCCACTTTCGAGTATTAATCAGCTAAACCAATATATATCAATTTGAAGTCACTATCGAGTATAAACTAGCTAAACTTAACATGCATTGTAACTTAAATCTTAAAAAAATTTTGAAACAAATAATACTTAGGAGGCGAGAAACACCCACCTGGATTCCAAGCTAGAGGACTCGTTTGAAGGGCTTTGTGCTCGACTTTAGGTGCTTGAAAACTCCAATCTTTGACCCCCTTATTACAACCTCACCCAAACTCATGCGAATATGCTCTAACCATGCCCAAATCGCACAATTCGAATCCCGAATTCACCTCAAATATTCACCCACTCACTTGATGTTGTGGCTGAAGCTTATGCTATGAATTCAACCTCAATTTATACAGAAGAACTAGAACTGCTAAGGGCTGGGCTGCATGGTTGAATTTGGGCATGCGTTTGGTGCTTCAATTTGCCGCCCAAACCTACCAGAAACGTGACAAAGACCTTTAAACTTCTGCCCATATTCACACCAAAGGTTTGTTTGCTTGTGGGGATGGTCGAATTAGGGCCAAAGCAAGCTTTTTTTGAGGAGAATTTGAGGGATTTCAGAGCTTGTTGGCCGTGTAGATGGTGGCTTGAGAGGAGGAAGAAGAAGATGCTGAGGAGAGAAGGAGAGCTGTCGGGGTGGGGGCGGGGTCGTGTGAAGGAGAGGGAAAAAAAGGTTTTGTGATTTTACTTATATGCCCCTCCCTCTTTCTTCCTTTTAATCTTGTTCCAAGCTGCTTAGGAATCAGTACTGCGAGCTTAGTTCATGTCCCAAACTCTAAATTTAATAATCGATAACATGACCCTTCATCGATTATTCATTCCTGATAAACCTATTTTTATACCATATTTTAGCCCATACTTGACTTGATCTTTCCTACATTTTCATGCTTTATCATGTCAAGGAAAGGTCAAATCGACCTCCTACGCATATATTTCAGTCGTATGACGTCTTTCTGTAATTTCAAAAACTTTGTTGAAGGAACGGAAAGATAGTTAATGTTTGGTAGAAAAGAGCGTCGAAGAGGCGAATCTAAAGTCACGAAGGAGGTCAATTAAGCATCACGTAGAGCTCCACGAATCAAGCACGGACACCCGGGGCAAAAAGCCAGACCGTACCACGCGAGCACGGCACAAGGGCCGATGGACGTGCCACGTGGCACGAGTGTGCCATGCGGCAGGGTGTGGCCGTGCCACGTGGTGACACCATGCCACGTGCGCAGCGCTCGTGTGACTCCGGCAGTGTTTTGGCACGATGGAACCATGCCTCTGGGCACGACCGTGCTGACCTTTTCGACTGCACAACATAAGTTTTCCTCGGGCTATTTTTTTATCATCATTCAATTTTCTCTTTTCACAGACGTTTAGAGGTGATTTGTAGGTTTTATATTCTGGCTTTGGATTTCCATTGTTTTGGATTGAATTCATTGGCATTGAAGTTAGATCTACCTTTCAGCAAGAATTAATTCAAGTTCGTTTCCCCGATTCCTTCTCTTCTCTTCATTGTTATTCTAGGTTTTTGTGAATTGACTGTTGTTTGGTAGAATTGAAATTATAGTTGTTGGTTATGAAGTGATGTGTGGTTGAATTCCCAACTTGGGTTGGGATTAAAGCTGATTATGTTTAGTTGAATCAATTGTAGCCCCAAGCCCTTACTTTCCTTGCTTTTGCATTCATGATTTCTACTATACATGCCACATGCTCAATGAAATGCCTGAGAGGGCATTCATCCTTTATTACTTGGGTTTAAGGGAGCGTTGAAAGACGGAACCTTCACTTATTGCGAATTAGTAGACAATTACGATTTTGACATAAAAATAATCAAGGTTCTAGTTGGGATTAGAGATTATAGATGTTGTAAACCTGTGACCTTTAGTCCCATGAAAATAGATGACTATAGTTCTAGGATTAGTCTTCGACCCTTGAGAGAGGAAGGAGATGGGCTTAATTGGCAATATATTCACTCATGACGCATCTCTAGGATTGTTCGGCGGGGTTAGTAATTAGTTCAGCTAGCATAATTGTGCTGTTAATTCCAACCTGAGTGCTTTAATATTCTGTTCCCTCATTCGATTCTTAGTTGTTATTGTGTTCATTAGTTTAGTCATAGACTCATATTTTGATTTGGCCTAGATTATGTTAGTTGATTTGTTTTGGTTGTCAAAAGCAAGTTACTCATGAACACGACCCGTACTTGCCGGTTGCTAGCTACAGCACAACAAGTTTTTGGCACCGTTACCGGGAAACTTGTTCCTTTCGGTATCAGAATCGGTCATTATACTCTAGACTAGGCCTTTTTTTTTCCTTTTTGTAACCTTCAGTCATTGCTCATTTCTACTTGAAACTGTTCACGCCTTAGTAGTGCTTGCTTTGTATGCGCAGGAGGGGTCAGAGGGATCAAGACCTCATCCCCCTCGATCTTGAGATAGAAGCAGCCATGCGCCGACGTAGCGGAGAAGCGAGAAGGAGGAAGAAGGAAGCAGCGGTGATGGCCCAGGAAGACAATAGGGTGCTGCGGGACTATGCCCTACCGTAGGCATCTAGCGTCACCTCATCGATTGTTAGCCCGGTGATTGAGGCTAATAACTTCGAGCTCAACCCATCGCTCATCAGTTTTGTGGAGCGTGACCAGTTTGCGGATATTCCTCGAACAATCCCAACGCGCACCTTCACAAATTCCTTGCAAAGTGCGACAGCATCAAACTCAATGGGGTGTCCGCCGATGCTATTCGACTACGGCTCTTCCCTTTCTCATTGAGGGTGCAGAACGAGAAGCCCAACTTGTTCACCACCTGGGAGGTTCTCTCCAAGGCCTTCCTCAGCAAATACTTCCCACTTGGCAAGACTACCAAGTTGAGGATGAACATCACCTCCTTCACCTAGCAGGATGGAGAGTCCCTGTACGAGGACAGGGAGATATTCAAAGACCTCCAACGACAGTGCACCCACAATGGAGTTCCTGACTGGCTCCTAATCCAAACCTTCTATAATGGCTTGCAGCGGTCAGTGAAGATTTCTTTTGATGCCGCAGCAGGGGGCGCTCTCATGGGCAAGTCTATTGAAGCGGCGAAGGCATTGTGAAAGAGATAGCTTCCAACAATTATCACTGGTGGAGTGAAAGAGCCACCCCCAAAAGAGGCGGTGGCAGACATGAGGTGGATGCTGTAATGCTCCTAGCAAGCAGGGTGGACGCCCTCGCATAGTGACTAGATAAGGTGGCTACCCCATAAGTCACTTCTGCGGGGAAATCAATTGGGGCCTATGCATACTGTAAGACCTGCAGTGTACAGGGAGATACCTACGTTGAGTGTTATAATGCTCCCTCTAACATTGAACACGTCAATGCGTTCCACAATTACAACCCACCACCACAAAATAACCCCCCCACCACCTATAGCCAGGGTTGGAAGAGTCATCCACATCCTCCTTACAAAAACTCCAACCCTCACCCCCAGAGTTCTGTCCAGCCACCTGGTTTCCACAACAGAACTCCCTATACTACTCCACCCCCTCCACCTCTTTAACTCATATCACATCTGGAGAGTCTCATGGAGTGCTTCATAGTGACTCAAACCAAGACTAATGAAAGTCTTGGTGAATCGATCAATCTACTAACCTCCAAATTCGATGCCATGGCCACCCATCAGATGACAATGGACACCCAGATCGCTCAGATCGCTCAATAGGTGAACCACCTATCTCGGCCTCAAGGGCATCTCCCCAGCCAACCTGAGACTAACCCCCGCGGTCATGTCAATGCCATTTCCTCAATAGCCGAGGGGTTAGAGGAGAGTCCGGTGATGGTTCTCTAGAAGGTAGTTACAGTTCCTCATTCTGGAGGAAAGGGGGGAGCGAAGACAGAAGAGAACCCGAACTCTATTGGAAAGACTAGCCGTCCACTCCCAGTTCGCGCTTACCAACCACCAATACCCTACCCTTAGAGACTAGCTTGGGTCAGGCTATTCTAGCACGAGCTAAAATTTACAGGATTCCTGGCTGCCCTGAAGCGAATCTATGTTGACACACCTTTCCTGGAGGCTCTCAAGGAAGCACCTACGCACTTGAAATTTTTAAAAGAGATCCTTTCCAAGAAAGGTGAGCCTGAGAGTGGGCCGGTAGCACCTATTGGGGAAGCTTGCAGTGCAATCCTACAGAGCCCGTCCCTACCTAAGCTGCAAGACCCTGGCAGTTTCTCCATCCCTTACTGTATAGGGGATACGCAGATTGAGAGAGCCCTTTGCGATTTGGGGGCCAGTGTGAGCTTACTATCTCTCTCTCTTTGTAAGAAGCTGTAACTGCCCGACCTTAAACCCACCACCAAACTCGTCCAGTTAGCAGATTGCTCCATTAGGCAACCTGCAGGAATTCTGGAAGATCTTCCAATTCAGGTGATTAAGTTCGTTATCGCATGCGATTTCTTCGTTATGGACATGGACGAGAACTCACAGGTCCCTCTCATCTTGGGGAGGCCATTTCATACCTCTGTCGGAGCGTTGTTCGATGTGCAGGCAGACACTCTATCGTTCCAGTTGTGTGGGGAGAGGATAGATTTCTGTTTCCCTCCCCCCACACAACCTCTAGTGCCTGTCCTCTCTTCACCTTCTGAGACCCCTCTCCATTTTTCCCGCTTTGATGCTGTCTCTGGGGCTGAGGTATTAGAGAGAAAAGGAAAACCCCATACATTTCTTAGAAGTTCCTCTACTTTTTCTGGGGCCATCCCGACCCATTTTGGGCCCACTTCTGCTTACACTGGAAAGGTAAGGGATACTACTTCACATCTTTACCCCTCTCCCAATCCACCTCTCATACTGTCACCGCCTATTATTTGGAGGTAAGGGTCAAGCTAAGGACCTCAAACAAGCGCTTCTTGGGAGGTAACCCAAGCATTTACCTGCTTAAAAAAAAAAATGTTTTTCTTGCCCACCCTCTCGCCCTTTTTTCTTTTTTCCCCCCTAGGCGCCATCGGCTCTACCTCCCCCCTTAGCTTTCTCTCTGTCCTTTTCATTGAGGACAATGAAAGTCTCAAGCATGGGGGGTGAGCTTATCGCTCTTTGGGTAGAATGGTGGATTTTGGGGTATTGGTTGAATGAAATCACTTGCATTTGCATCATGTAAATAGGATAACATATAGTTTTCCTAGGGTATCTTTACATTTCTTTCCTTTAATGGAGCATATAGGTTAGAGCATATAAGATACATGTTACATCTCAAAAGGAGAAGTGATCGAGTTGGGCGTCCCTAAGCTTTCCAGATACTACTTCTTACCCTTCTTCTCACTATCCTTTATATCTTTTATGGCTTTTCTTAGTTCGCTTTATTGCTTTTTAATAAATGTATGCAAAAACCCCTCTTATGCAGAGAACACAAGGGGTGGTGATTGATTGATCTGGTTGAGTTGTGTGTTGAAGTGTGGCCTGTTATTGTGCGAGTTCTTATGAAATTGTACTTTAGCATTGCCATCTATAGCTCTCCTGCCCTATGTTGTATGTTATATTGCCCTTGAGATTCATGTGGTTTGGCTTGACTGACCTTGATAAGTAGGACATACCTTGGAGTAAGTTATTGGACTGTGGTAGAGTTACCTGTGAGATTTTGAGTCTAATAACTATTCATTACATGCAGTCTCATACTCTCTTTCATGTGTAACTCATCCATGATTGCATCTCTAGAACTTGGTATTGTTCTCTTTGAAATCACATTTAGCATGTGCATATGTTAATATGATTGAGGCATGTTTGCTTCACTTAGCCACATGAGCCAAAAAGCCACCCCTCAATGTATACTATCCCCTTGCTAGCCCTTTGTGCCTTGCTCCTGTTTTTGTTATTGCACTCTACCCACTACACACTTGGCCTATACACACTCCTGATATCCTTGTTAAGGTCTAATGGAGTAACACTTTCGCTTGAGTTGGGTTTGCTTTGGATACTAGTTCGCATTTGGGTATTTTATTAGTGGTTGCTTAGGAGGAATCATGCTTTGAGTGGATGGATTCCATGTCATTCACATATACTTTGTTTTTGCTTCTCACCAAAAAAAAAGAGAAAAGAAATGTCAAAAAAAAGAGGGAAAAGCAAGAAAAAAAAAAAAGAAGTTGTGAATAAAGTGTTTGACATGGGGGTACGACAATAAGATTGCTAAATTTCCTCTTGAGGTTGTTGTGGGCTTTGTTTCCTAACTTTAAAGATGGTGCAAAGTCGTTGATTTAATACGAGTTTTGGAAGTGTTTTTCGCTCTCCAGTCAATTGACTATTAGCTCCACTCTTCCCAAATGTAGTCCACTTCCCACCCACTGCCCTTAGCCTGATTACAACCCTCTTACACGTCCTCATGATTGGCATATTGCATTTTGCATCAACTGGTGGAGAATTGAGAACTCTACCAAGCCTCTAGTAGTTTGCTTTATTGGATGGAGTATTGAGTGCACTGTTGCCAAATATTCTAAACATATTGAGGGGAGTGTTCCACTTTTTCCTAAAGTGAGCTTCTGCCAGTCCTGCTTACTTACCATTTGTTGAGGAATGTCTTGTCCTACTATGCACTTCAATATTGGGGTGATTGACGTTTTGCATAGTGTAGGGGGATTAGTGGGTGGAATGAAAGTATTTTATCGACTGTCTCACATTTTGACTTGGCCACCTCCAATGCATAAGTGATTCGGATTTATTGATCGTTCACCTTTTACCTAAGGAGGAGCGCTGCTATAGGTTTCTCTGCTTTGTTAGCGTTTTATGCTAGTCTTGCTTGGGGATAAGCAAGAGAAAAGCATGGGGGAGTTGATAAATCTATTTTTAAACCACATTTTAGCCCGCATTTGACTCGATCTTTCCCACATTTTCATGCTTTATCACGTCAGGGAATGGTCAAATCGACCTCCTACGCATATATTTTGCTCGTATGACGTCCTTCCGTAATTTCAGGAACTTTGTTGAAGGAACGAAAAGATAGTTAATATTTGGTAGAAAAGAGCGTCAAAGAGGCGAATCCAAAGTCGCGAAGGAGGTCAATTAAGCATCGCGTAGAGTTACATGGATCAAGCACGGACGTCCCGGGGCAAAAAGCCAGACCGTACTACGTGAGCACAACACAAAGGCCGGCTAGCCAAGTGTCACGGCCTGGCCATGCCACGTGGCATGAATGTGCCATGTGGCACGGTGTGGTCGTGCCACGTGGCGACACCGTGCCACGTGTGCGGTGCTCGCGTAACTCCGACAGTGTTTTGGCACGGTGGGACCGTGCCTCTGCGCACGACCGTGCCGACCGTTTCAATTGAGCAACTTAAGTTTTCATCGGGCTATTTTTAGATCATTATTTAATTTTCTCTTTTCACAGACGTTTAGAGGTGATTTTTAGGTTTTATATTCTGGCTTTGGATTTCCATTGTTTTGGATTGAATTCATTGGCAATGAAGTTGGATCTACCTTTCAGCAACAATTAATTCAAGTTCATTTCCCCGATTCCTTCCCTTCTCTTTATTGTTATTCTAGGTTTTTGTGAATTGAATGTTGTATGGTAGAATTGAAATTATGGTTGTTGATTATGAAGTGATGTGTGGCTAAATTCCCAACTTGGGTTGGGATTAAAGCCGATTATGTTTAGTTGAATCAATTGTAGCCCCAATCCCTTACTTTCCTTGCTTTTGCGTTCATGATTTCTACTATGCATGCCACATGCTCGATGAAATGCCTGAGAGGGCATTCATCCTTTATTACTTGGGTTTAGGGGAGCGTTGAAGGACGGAACCTTCACTTAGCGCGAATTAGTAGACAATTAGGATTTTGATATGAAAATAATCAAGGTTCTAGTTAGGATTAGAGATTGTAGATGTTGTAATCCTGTGACCTTTAGTCCCACGAAAATAGGTTACTATAGTTCTAGGATTAGTCTTCGACCCTTGGGAGAGGGAGGAGATGGGCTTAATTGGCAATCTATTCACTCATGATGCATCTCTAGGATTGTTCGGCGAGGTTACTAATTGGTTCAGCTGGCATAATTGTGCTGTTAATTCCAACCTGAGTACTTTAATATTCTGTCCCCTCATTCGATTCTTAGTTGCTATTGTGTCCATTAGTTTATTCATAGACTCATATTTTGATTTGGCCCAGATTGGGTTAGTTGATTAGTTTTGGTAGTTGAAAGCATGTTCCTCGTGGACACGACCTGTACTTGCTGGTTGCTAGCTACAGCTACGCCGTGCACTTGCGGTAATTTAACACAATAGTTCCCAAATGTATCGAGGTTCGATTTAATAAACATCGAACTATATCTAAGGTTGACAACTTAATCGCATTCGGAAAGCGACTAAATAAGTCGAATAACGACTAAATTAAACTATCGATGTAATTTAGGGGCACAAATAGCACGAATTAACTTTAAAATCAATAATAACCATAGTAATCCCTTTTTAATAATATTATAGCTCCCATAAGCACATCGATAATAATTGAACACATATAGTTGCTAAAAATATGAATTTATAATGTAAAAAGGTAATGCAGCTAGCTTAACGGAAAACACAGAATGCGGGTCTTACAATATATATATATATATATATATATATATATATATGTATGTATGTATGTATACATATATATACATATATATATATATATATATATATATATATATATATATATATATATATATATATATATATATATATATATATATATATATATATATATATATATATATATATATATATATATATATATATATATATATGTATGCATAATATATGTATATATATATATATATGTGTATATATATATATATATATATATATATATATATATATATATATATATATATATATATGCATACATACGCACACATATATATGTGTGTATGTACATGTGTATATATACATACACACACACACACACACAAAGAGACATATATATATATATATGTATATAAATGTGTGTTTATATATACATATATATATATATATATATATATATATATATATATATATATATATATATTTATATATATATATATCTATATATTTTTATACATATATATATATCCATGTATATGTATATACATGTAAGGCCCGCCTTCCTTGCTTTAAGTTAACTAGGCTATCTTACCTTCTATGTTCTAAGTCATTTTTTTAGTAACTATACGAGTTAATATATTATCGATGTGCTTATGTAAACGATGATTTTATTAAAAACAATATTTCAATGCTATTTATGTTATTGATATTATCGTCGATTATTTAAAAAATTTTTGAGTCAATAAAAGCTCACACCTTCGAAATCGTTATTTGATTTATTTAGTCACATCTCGAATTTACTGAAGACGCCGGTTTTAGGACATTTCGACTTAAGCTTAGACTAAGCGTTAACGTATTTGGGAACAGGATTTAACTGGTGTAGCTTTTGAACCCAAAAAAAAAAAGAAAAAGAAAAGAGGAATAGTAAAAAGGGGGGATATTTTCGGGCAGGGGCCCCGACACCCCAACCCCTTCTCTCTCCCCTCTACTTCTCCTCCTCTCCCATGCAAACCACAGGCCATTAGCCTGCCTTCTCCTCCTTCCTCCACCACGCATCGTCGGAAAGCCAATGAAGGACCACGGTGGTCCCGCGCGCGACTCGACACCGCCGACCACCTCCACCACCCCCTTTCCTCCTCAAATCGACGCGAACCCAGACCCATTCAACCACGATTATGGTAGCCTCTAGACGCCAACCACATGACGGAACCCGGCTAAGAGCCTCAAGCCAACCTCCTTTATGAACTAAGGGTCGAAATCGACCCAAATCACACATAAAGGGGCCTAAATTCAGGAGCTAGGGTTTCAGTTCAAGCAACACATTGGAGCCAGGGTTTGGTCTTAACTATTAGGCGTGCATTTGGAGCTAATTGGGCCAAGGATTTAGGTTTTCCAGCATCCAAATTGAGCTTGAAAGCGCTTAGAGCAGGTCCGTAGCTTGGAGTCAAGGTGGGTGTTTCTCGCCTCCTAAGTGTTAGTAGTTTTGAAATTGTTTTAACCTTTTAGTTGCGTTGCATGTGAATTTAGGATTAGTTAGATCGATTGGGGTTATGCATGTTCTGTTTCTGCTGAATTTAGTTTAAATCGATGCATGTTAAGTTCAGTTAGTTTATGCCTGAAAGTGACTTCAAAATAACCTAGTTATGCCTTGAATCGATATATGTTAGTTTAGTTAACTAACGCTTGAAAAGTTGCTTCGAAATGAGTTATGTATGTTTAGAATCGATTCAAGTATATTTAGTTAATACATGCCTGAAAAGTAGCTTCGAAATGAGTTATGCATGTTTAGAATCGACTCCAGTTTATTTAGTTAATACATGCCTGAAAAGTAGCTTCGAAATGAAATATTTCTGTTTGGATTGGATAAATGTGCACTCAGTTAATTTTTGTTCATTTAATAACTTCGAAGGAAATGTGAACGTTTAGAATCGATACATGTACACTTAGTTAATTCATATTCGTTTAATAACTTTGAAGTGAAATATGAATGTTTAGGATCGATATATGTGCACTTAGTTAATTCATGGTTATTTAATAGCTTCGAAACGAAATATGAATGCTTAGAATCGATACATGTACACTTAGTCAGTTCATGCTCGTTTAATAGCTTCAAATTGAAATGTGAATGTTTAAAATTGACAAATGTACACTTAGTTAACTCATGCTCGACTAATAGCTTCGAAATGAAATGAGAATACATAGAATCGATACTTGTGTGACTAGTTAGGTTATACTTGAGCAGTGACTTCGAAATAATAAATGAACACCTCGAATCAATGTATGCCTATTTAGTTAAATCACGCTCCTAGCCTTGGAAATAATTTATTAATATTGAAACGAGCATGTTTACCACTTGATTGTAATACATGAATGTAATTGAGTTTCATGCCTTGCATGTTTAATTCAGCTTGGTAAGCATTCGTTTCAAGTTAATGTGATATGGATTTATATTTATGTATACATGGTTATAGCGGTTGGCTGTAGCACAATGCTGAATCATAACTGCTTGCTTAGTAAGTTACACATTGGTAAGTTTACATGTAGCTTTTCAGTATGACCTAGGGGTTAGAATGCTAGATTGTAAAATTGAGACCAAGATGGTAGTTGGATGGTTTGAAGTAGAACTATGAGTGGTTTGAGGTTTCCTGTGGTCGGTTGTTATATGAGGAGGGGGCCTGGGTTGTGATTTACCATAATCGTGTAGATTGCGAGGCCATGTGTGGCTTATTCTACTAAGTTGGATTATGAAGTGTTATGAATGTGCCGTGTGTGAAACCCTTCCCTCTTAAAATTGTTAAATGATGCTATGTGAATGATTTGCGAACTTAGTAATCTTTAAAATGGCAACTGAAGGAGTTTTATTACGAAACTTACTTTGAGTTATATGCTAGCTAAGTACTTTAAGTTTCGATTGAGTTTCCAATTATGAGTTAGCCAATTCATTATGATTTTAAAAGTGTTTCCAAGTTAAAAATGAAAGAACCATAACCTATGGTAGGGTTATGGGCTATTTTGCTAGATAAGCATATATATGAATAAGCATAAGTACGCATATGTGTAAGTAATTATGTTTATGTTTATGTGTACGTTGAGGAGCTACTCTAGAAACTTTAAGCTTAAGTTTGAGAGCCAGGGATGGTGGCTTAGTATCCCACCTGGCATAACATAAGCTATGTTAAGATGACTCAGGGATGGTGGTTTAAATCCCACCTGAGGTCTCAGTATGTAAGTTATGTCTCAGTATAGTATGATGTCTGTCCAGAGAGGCATATATTGTCGCTCGAATTTGGCCAGCTCGGGATGACAGTAACAAAGTACCTCTAAGAGTTTAGTCTCCTCACTTATGTGATCAAATCGTTATATATGTTTCTTTTAATAAACGATGATCTTACGCCAAGGGTATTTTCATAATGAATATGAAAAGCAGTTAGCGTTTCGCCTTTTTAGGTATTTCAGAAAAAAGTTTTTAAGGGTCATTATAGGACCAAAATGAAAGAGATTCTTTAAAGAATAAGAGCCTCAAAGAGGCTAAGAAAAGAGCTTTATGAGCCTCAAGATTGCTAAGACAAGAGTTTTTATGAGCCCTAAGAGGCTAAATAAAGTGTTTTCAGCGAAAGAAAAGAAAATTCCTATAAATGCCTAATGAAAAAGGTTTCTAAGCACAGTTGGATGCAATTTCAAGTAATATGTGGCCATACTCTTACAATGCATCGAGCATATGAGATTCAATGTGTATGTTCTGTGAAAGAAAGCTCCTTGCATAATCTCTACTTCCTGTGTTTAAGCATCTCGTGTAAGTGCATTAGGTAGGCAAGGCATAACTCACATGTATATCACATAACCTACGAAAGAAAGTTCTATGCTTACGCTCGTTGCTTGTGTATGTGTTTGACTGCTTGTTAGTAAATAAACTTAGTCATTTAGGGACCTAAAAATGTCTTTGAGTGGTTAAAATGAAGTTTATGATTAGTGATCCTTTCATGAGGGTTTTATGAATGCCTAAATTGATAGTAAAGTATGAATACGTGATATGTTACTATTAAAGATATTATTGCCTGCAACGGTTTTGGTTTTAAGGGGGGTCGGGGGACACTCGCTGAGCGTGTGGTTGCTCATCCCACTACTCTTTCCCCTTTTTCCTCTGGCTAGGAAGAAGTTGAGTCAGTTTTGCTGAAATGGAAGTTACCCTTGCTTAAAGGGAGTCAGGTGTGCCCATAGTGAAGTAGTCTCGCTGCTCGATGATGTTATAGAATGTATTCTTAGTTTGCAAATGTATATAAATCAAGTATTCTAGTTCATGTAATGCATATGGTATAAAGATCGCTCTATATGACCATATGAGCCAACCATCTAATTAGTTAGATGTCTTCTTGGTCAAAGTTAATTAGATTTTGGGATGTAAATCCCATTGCTTCGGTTGTGTGAACTGTTGAGTTGTATCTTTTATTTCTTCTTTATTAATAAACTATGTTGTTTGAGTAGTCACAGCGAATTGCTCATTCAGTTATTAACTCCAGCGCATAGCTGTTGAGCTTAATTTAAAATGTTATGCACTACCATTGATTGTAGGGGTTTATTGTAAGGCTTCTGGCCTGGAAACGATCAGTTTTAGAAAACACTCTCTCCGTTTCGTCTCGGAATTTAAATAGGAAGTTAAGAAACGTAGCGCTCTTGGCCCTAGGGGTTGAGGGTGTTACAATTGATCGTATTAGACTAAGGTCCTATGACCAGAGGCCGCGACCTGATTCTTGCATCTCATATAGTGGCCTAGGAACGCGTTCACGATGACATGATACATGCTTGCCTTGTGTACAACTGTGAGCTTTATGTGAATGTTAGCATGTTTACCTAGTTAGGTGCGGCTTGGGTGAGCTAATTGGTTGGATGAAAGAACCATTTCCTACGATGTAGGCCGAGTGGCTCGTATTCTCGTGGATAAGTTAAGTGTTAGCTCAATCGAAAGTTGTTTTGCTTGTATGTCTTGGTGATTTTAATCGAAAGTTTAAAGAACATATGATTTGAAATCGAATGATTTGAAAGCCTTAACTCTAAGCTTATCTTTGCCCCTAATGTACGATTTGCTCCTCGGGCCCATAATGGAGTGAGCCGATGCACTCAACGGTTGGTAGGGAATGAGCTAGAAATAGTTAAGCCATTCTCCTTTCAAAACATAGAGACCTTGAAAGTTAAGATCCTTCATAAATAGTGAGTTAAGGCTTTTCTTTCACATAAAAGACCTTTCCAATTCCATAGTTAGGCCTTACTGTTGCGTTTGAAGACTTGCATTTACCTTATAATGATGTTCGTGCCTTGTTCTATGAGCATAAGCTTCTACGTGTAACTAGGTGCATTGAATACTTGCTTGGAAAGATGCATTCATCGCTTGATGTGTTCATAACTAGTTATGTGTTTTGTGAATGAATTGTTGCACTTCTTGGTGTTCGCTTGACTTGAGTTGGGTCAAACATGCAATTGGACTAGCAGATGATTTAACCTTCGTAATCCATAGTATGGCGAGACCTCTAACTCGTTATTTGCATCCCTTGAATTCTATCATTCCATATTATAGATGAATAATTGCATACACATGTAACTAAATGCATGATGAGGCGGCCATAGAAACCTTTATGCGTTTATTCTTGCCCCTATATTCTACATTGATCAGAGTGGCGCAGCGGAAGCATGCAGGCCCATAACTCACAGACCCCAGAAATGTCAGTGGCATATGCTTTTGCTTTGTAATTTGCTTGCTATAGGCATATTAGATGGTTTCATATTGCTTATGATTCCTAGGCCTTAAAATGCTGAATTGCTGATTCTATGCGATACTGTTGTGCTTAAGTGAGGCCACGTCGTGCTATGTGATGTCCTTGTTACCCTAATGTGTTACATAAGTCCCCAGGATAACTGTTGCGATCCCAAAGGTGACTTGAATTCATGTTTTAGAGTGAGACTACTAGTATATAGTCTCAGTTGTCACACCTCTAGACGCCCACCCATAGGTGCATATGCATAGAGTTGCAGTCTACTATGCGAATTGAGTCTAGACATTCAAAGGTGTTAGATTTAAGCACACAAGGACACAAGAGGGGGGTTGAATTGTGTCTACCGATTTTTCAAAGTGTTTTAAAAACACTCGTCAGAACAGTTTGAAGTGCATGTTTCCAGTGAGACAGAAACAAAACGTCTTTCAGAACACTCGTGAGAACTGATTGGAATGCGTGTTCTCTGTGAAACAGAAGCGAAAGTAATTGCAGAAGTAATAAAGGAGACACGATATTTTTACGTGGAAGACCACCTCTAGCCTAATAGAGGTGTAAAAACCACGACCTACCTCAGTAGGATTTCAACAAACACTTTCACTAACACGGGTTAAGTTCGTTACACTATATAACATATGTGATAACGTCACACACGTAACTTAGTCTCCCCTAAGACTTTAGTTGCAAACAAACATCCAAGTTCTCTCAAGACTTGGACAAGTTCACACGGACAACACGTCCACCGTCTCCTAAGAGACCACGCCTAACTTGGACAAATATTCACGGACACAATGTCCACACATCCTCTAAGAGACCACGTCTAACATCTTGGACAACCTCTAATCACGATGACGGAAAAGAGATTAAAAAACACCTTACTTGAATGCTTTTAAATAAGCTGAGTATAAGGTACCATACAACTCCTATTATGCTAATAATGAAGACTCGATTAAGCGCACACTTTGAAGGTTTTTGTCACAGAAAAATTCAAACTCAGAAAAGCAATTTTAGCACTTGATCAATTGTGAAAACCCTTAAAAAAACCTGACTTGAAGAGATGAGAAGCGAGTGCTTATATACCCACGAAAAAGCAAGGATTTGATTTCCATAATAACTCTGAAAATACTCAGTATCTTAAACGGAATTAAATCCTTCAAGAATTTATCTTTTTAGGAAATCATATCTTTTAAGGATAAGACAAAATCTTTTGAAAAATCTTTGAGGAGACCAAAATTATTTAGAAAAGTACTCTTTCTAACACAGAATATTATCAGAAAATCAATCCTAAATATATTAAGAATTTTTACAGCTGAAAAACTCTTGAAAATCTTTGAAAACCGATTTTTGTCCCGCTGCCCTCAGAGCACTGCAGACCTGTTTGCTCAATTGTTCTGAGCAGTGTTCTAAGTTAGCTTAAATAATTCCTTCAAGGTGAGTGTTAAGTCAAGTTCTCCTTTGGCATATTAACAACAATCTAGACAAATATAACCAGTAATTAGCCCTAAGATTCTAAAGACTCTTATACTCTGCTGATGATGTGCGCATGTATCCACTTTGATGATTTCAGCTTCTTTGACCTGTTCTTCAGGGTGTTTGCAACTTCTGTCGCTTTCAACATACAATTTTATCACATAGCTTCAAGCATTTTGAACTGATCTCTAGGACGTTTGCACTCTGTCTTATTACATGATTCTAGCACTCAACTCAAGCCAAGCATAATTAGCACATTTGGGTTGTAATCATCAAAACCTTGTATAAGATTGATTCAACAAATTCCCCCTTTTTGATGATGACAAACCAAATGACCATCAAAGGTGAGACATAGCAGAGGGCGAAAACATTAGTGCCAAACTTAGTTCAAGAGGCCAATTCACATGAGAGAGAATAACAAAAATAGGAAGGCAGCTTAAAACAGGCAGACCAATCAAAGCATGGTCATACTTATCTTCCCCCTTTTAACATCATCGAAAAGGTCGAGGAAACATCTACATAAAGTCAGTAGGGATGCGTCCACCACCATGGGTAATGAGGGAAATGACCGCGATACACTCAAGTATATAGTACAGTAATGATATTAGCCATCCGAGTCACGCACAGATAGGTAACACATGCAACAGGATAAGCTATAGCATAAATGCAGATACTATCCAAAAACTTCCATAAACTGTTAGAAAGCATATACATAATCAAGTGTTTGAAAAATAGTGTTGGAAACAGGGGAAGAAACAGGTTCAGGTAGAGGAAGGTGGAGGAGGAAATTTGGGCTGGGAGGGCAAGAAAGGCACTTAGTAGATCCTCGTGATGCTTTGCATTAAGAGCCTTTTCCTCTGTAAGTGCTTGCTTCACTTCAGCTATCTCCCCCTTCAAAGTGATCAGATCTTACAATAGAGTGGCAATGGTAGGACCACTGGATGTGGAGGCATCACTAGGAACAGCGCCAAGAGGTGTTTGGAACCCTTGGTGCACTGCCGCCTTTTGTAATCTTGAACCCACACCCAATCAATGTACTGTTGCCAATCTCATTACTAACATGAAGGTCTACTCTCTTCCACAATGGAATCCCAAGCTTCTTAAACACTGATGTCAGCAAGAACCAATACTCCATGTCATGAACCTTAGTTGTGTTGGCAATTCTCCCAATATGGTTAATCATGATTGCGGGCAAGTTAATTTGCTCACTTCTATCCAACAAATCAGTGTAGCACATAGCCATAGGATCAGCAAGGTTGCGTCTCTGACCTCAAGGAACAACATTTATAATGACAAAACAAAACAACAACTGATGCAAGGGCATTATTTCTCTCTTTCTCACAGACTGGGACACAGTCAGATGAGGCTTTTGACCAGTTTTTCGGTCAGCACTAACAGCCATTCTTCACCTAGATGCTCCTGTCCTCTCTCACATACACATCAAAACCTTCAGAAGACACCTCAAGTAACTCACCTAACTTCTTAGCATCAAACCGTACTTCGTGATCATTAACTATACTTGGCACCACTCCATTGGTGACAACACAGTTTGCATAGAACTCAGCTAAATCTGAGACCGAATACCCTCTCTTGGGATTTGTGAACAATTCCAACCATCCCTGGGCTTCTAACATCTCTATAAACACCCTAAGCCCTTATTCCTGAAAGCATGACACCTTAAATACCTTCCCTCGAACCACAAATTTCTGGAGGAAATTCTCATATCTTTCCACAAGTGCCATGTTCTTCCTGACTTTCCTTTTCTTTGGTTCATTAGACTCTTTAACCAGTTCAGATACTTGTTCTGGGGCAACCCATTCATGCTCATCACTATCTTCAGCATCCTCAACAATAAAATCGTGACCCATACGTTCAAGATCAAAAACCCTGTGATTCCTCAACCAACTTGGCTTTATTCTCCCTTAATCTAGACTCGGCCACAACCGGGTCATATACCACTAACTCCCAACCTGTAACTGGGTGTACTAAGGGTACCATATCAGGGTTCAAATAAACTGTCTTTAACTCTAAGTTTTTTAAGAACCCGAAAATAGAGGGATTAATGAAAAAGAAGGTGAGGGAGTGTTTTCCATACCAACTGAGGACGCTTGTGGCGATGGTGCCGGTGATTCTTCCTTAAAATTCATTCAATTCCCTCCCCTTTTCCTTGATAATTAGTCCCGTACTAATTTTGGGTGAAAAGCCTTGTGCTCGGAGGATTCTCGACCACCACGAGTTCTTACCATAGTGAGGATTTGGGAGAATTTAGAGTTGGGGTTTAAGTGGGTTTAAGGAAGGAGAGGGAAATCGGTTTCTTTATGGGGGAGAGAGAGAAGGACAGATGGGTTATGGACAGAGAAAGTGAAGGTGTATGAGGTGCCCGAAAATCGAGGGAGTTTTAAGGGAAGGTTATTTCGGTCCTTCTTGAAGAGAGAGAATGTTTTACATGTGACTCTTCATTACATACTAGGTAGGGTATAAATTATAGGTTAGGTGTAATAAAAAGTAAATTTCAGTTTCCAACAATCCTTTAGCACTACCGCTCGGTCAGCACATGATACAAATAGTTGTCAGGTCTACTCCTGGAGCATGTTCTTATTGTTAACAGTTCGGTGTCTCAGGACACTAAGGGCAATATCATTAGACCTCAACGAGTGTCAACATGTTACTTTCCATACATATGCCAGTAAAAGCACAAGAATTGAATGCGTCTATTGGAACAATGTATTTGGCCTAAAGACCCTTAACTAGTCAATCGTTGGGGGTTAATTAAGCATGCCCAAGCTCTTTTAATCAACCCAATTCAAGCCTATTCCTTTCAAATTGATCTCTACTTAGTGCCTTAGTAGAAATATCAGCAATGTGTTTATTAGTGGCACAAAAATTCATTGAAATCAAGCTCTTTTCAACATTGTCTCTCAAAGAGTGATGACGTATGTCAATATGCTTAGTCCTTTTGCGTTGACATGGGTTTTTGGTAATGTTAATTGCACTTATCTTGTCACAAAATATAGGAATACAGCCAGTGTCAATACAAAAGTCTTTGAGTTGTTATCGTATCCACAACAATTGAGCACAACAAGAAGCAGCTGCCACATACTTGGCTTCTGCTGTGGACATGGCAACAGAGTGTTGTTTCTTGGTTGCCCAAGAGACCAAACAGGGTCCAAGAAAATGAGTCATACCTGAGGTGCTTTTTCTATCAACCAAAATTTAGCATGATCAGTACAACAGGTGCAAATAATCGATCCCTTTCTCTTGATTATAGCCCTGAACCGCCAGCCTGGCCTTCTTCTGAGTGGTTGTTCTGAACTCATCCAACTTGTCCTTGAACACCCACTTGGTATCAATTATTGATCTGTCTTTAAGCCGTGGTTCAAGATGCCAAACCTTATTCCTTTCGAACTGATGAAGCTCCTCTTGCATAGCAGTAACCCAGTCAGAATCTGCAAGAGCTTCATGAACATTTTTTAGCTCAATGTTAGACAAAAAGGCATAGAAAGCACAAGAGTTTTTGGGTTTAGATCAGGTTTGCACCCCAGTATTGATATCAGATATAATCTGGTCAAAAGGAGGTGCGAACTCTGGTGCTTCCAAGCTCGTGGAGTAAATAGAGCCGTAGACACATTTTCCAATCTATCCTGAACACTTGATGAAACAGGTTTTGGATCTATTCTGGTGCCTATTTCCACAACTATTTAGAAAGGGTCAAGTTGAGTGGGTCGGTTCTGTCCCAAATCAGGTTCAGCAATGCTTCCCCTTGACTGGTTTACTCCCTGCCCACCTTCCATATTTCTAGATCCAGGACTTGTTTCACCTTCAGGAGACTTACCATTATCCACCATGGAGTTTTGAGTGAGCGAGAGGTCTTTTCTTACAAGATCACTTTTGAACTCTTCATCCTGTATATCATGCTCAATCAAGGGGTTAGTTTCATCAAACGATACATGCACATTGTTATGTTGCTTCCCCTTTAACACAACATCTCAGTAATGATATTGGCAATCAAGTGTTGATTAAAAAAAAACCCAACGTAATTAGCTCTAGCACACAATTGAGACACACTTAGCAAATTATGTTGTAAACCATCAACCAAGTACAGATTACTAATAGAGTGAGAGAGCGATTTACCTATCTTACCTACACCGATAATTTTTCGACTTGCCGTTTCCAATTGCCACTCTCCCTCAATCAAAGGCTGTAAATGAGATGAAGTTTGATCTATCTCTAGTCACATGTCTTGAGCAGCCACTATACAAGAACCATAGTTGGTTGCCTCCTCTCACTTTAGCCTATAAAAACAGCTAAGTGTTTGTCTTGGGAACCCAGATCCACTTGGGTCCCATTTTTTTCTTTGTCATGGAATTAACTCATCTTTTCTAATCCATATTTGTTTAACATACAATGAGTTTCTTTCCATGGCCCTTTTTCTCAAGAGACAAGTGTGCCGATAATGACCTGTCTTTCCACGGTGAAAACAGGTGATATTTTCTTTAAGTCCAACATACTTCTTGTTTACTGGCTTAGTGATAGGTCTATTTGCAAATCCTAGTCCCCTTTTATTTCTGCCATGGTGAGTGTTTAGCCAATTAAGCGCTTCTGAGGAACTGTTCCGGCGCCTGTTCCGAACAAGGTCAGACTCGTCCTTATGAGCATGTGCTTCTGAGGAACAGTTCCAGCACCTATTCTGATCGTGGTCAGATTCAGTCTTATGAGCCTTTTCAAGTAGTTTATTATTTTCACTCACCAAGGATTCTAGCCTAAATTTCAGGTCTAGGGACTCACTTTCCTGTCTTGTAAGATCAGAGTTAAACTCTTTCTCTTTTGTGTTCATGAGGTCCTTAAGTGCATTAAGGTCATTACCTAAGGCACAAGTCTTTTCTTCTGCTTCAAATTTTTCACACTTGAGAATTTCATTCACACGTTCAAGTTCTTTTAGTGTGTCAAGATCCTTGCTTAAGGCAAAAGCTTTTTCATCCTTTTCAGAGGTGAGAATCTCATTTGCTTGCTCAAGTTTTTGAATGCTTTTTTTCAAACATTTGGATATCCCCTTTTAACTTGGAATAAGTATCTTTAAGCATACAATTCTCAGTGCTTATTGCCTCACATTCATCCATTAAAGAAAATAGTAATTTTAGGGTTTTCCTTTTGTTAAAACCAGTTACCTTTTCCTTGAATTGAGACATGGTTTCATCCGATTCTGAATCAGCTTCGGACTCGCTTCTGGCCATGAGTACTAGTGCTTCAGCTTCTTCTTGGGAGCAATCCTCTTCTTCGGAAGTTTCACCCCATTCTGCCACCATCGCTTTAGTATATCGCTTGGCATAACCACTCAGCTGTGGTTTCTTTCCCCAGTTTCGGAACTGTTCTGACGCCTGTTCTTCTTTCTGCATGGGGTAATATTTTACAATGTTGTCGAGCTTTCTACGTCTGAAACATCCAGAGGTCTGATCACGATTGTTGCTTCTCGTCTTGCTGGTACTTCCCTTCTTGAAGTTCTCTTTAGCCTTCTTGACGAATTTCTTAAACGTCCGGGTTATTATAGCCATTACTTCATTGTCCAAATCAGAATCATCATTTTCCAATACCTTTAAAGCAAGGCCCTGGTCTTTCCTTGTTGCTTCCTTCACCTGGGAGTTCTTCCTCAATTCGTATGTCAGGAGATTTCCTATGAGCTCATCTAAAGAAGTCTCAACCATCTTCTTTGCTTCTTGGATTGCAGTGACCTTTGATTCCCATGAATGGGGTAAAATTCATAGGATCTTCCTAACCAATTCTTCAGTAGTAAAGGATTTTCCCAACGATTTTAACTCATTAGTAATCTGGGTGAATCGAGTATACATGTCCATGATTGTTTCTTCATCACTCATCTCGAATAGCTCATATTTCCTCACCAGCAGCTTGATCCTGGATTGCTTGACTTGATTGGTTCCTTCGCAAGCTACTTGAAGGGCATTCCATATCTCTTTTGCGGATTCACACTCTGAGATGCGAGTGTATTCGTCATGTCCGAGTCTAAAATATAGCAGCTTTTTGGCTTTGGTGTTTTTCTCCATCTTTCTAAAATCATCTGAGTCAAATTCCTTCTGCTCCTTAGGAACAGTCTTCCCATCAATTGTGACTTTCACTAGAATGTAAAGACCATTCACAATGAGCATCCACAACTCATAATCCTCAACTTGGATATAGTTCTCCATTCGATTTTTCCACCAATTGTAGTGTTGCCTATTAAAGTATGGAGGAGGAGTCACAGATTGACCCTCTAAGATTCCTTGTGGTGCACTCAACTTTTCAGGATCACTTAAGGTGTTAACCTAGGTGTGAGAACTCTGCTCTGATACCAATTGTTAGATTTAAACACACAAGGACACAAGGGGGTAAATTGTGTCTACCGATTTTTCGAACTGTTTCAGAAACACTCGTGAGAACAGTTTGAAGTGTGTGTCTCTAGTCAGACAGCAACAAAACTTCTTTCAGAACACTCGTGAGAATTGATTGGAATGTGTGTTCTCTGTTAAATAGAAGCGAAAGTAATTACGGAAATAATAAAGGAGACACAATATTTTTACATGGAAGACCACCTCTGGCCCAATGGAGGTGTAAAAACCACGACGTACCTTAGTAGGATTTCAACAAACATTTTCACTAACACGGCTCAAGTTCGTTACACTATGTAACACACGTGACAACGTCACACATGTAACTTAGTCTCCCCCAAGACTCTAGTTACAAACAAACATCCAAGTTCTCTCAAGACTTGGACAAGCTCACACGGACAACACGTCCACCGTCTCCTAAGAGATCACGCCCAACTTAGACAAATATTCACGGACACAATGTCCACACGTTCCCTAAGAGACCACGCCCAACAACTTGGACAACCTCCAATCATGATGACGGAAAAGAGATAAAAAAACACCTTACTTGAATGCTTCTAAATAAGTTGAGTATAAGGTACCATACAACTCCTATTATGCTAATAATGAAGACTCGACTAAGCGCACACTTTGAAGGTTTTCTCACAGAAAAATTCAGACTCAAAAAAGCAATTTTAACACTTGATTAATCGTCAAAACCCTTAAAAAACCTGACTTGAAGAGATGAGAAGCGAGTGCTTATATACCCACGAAAAAGCAAGGATTTGATTTCCATAATAACTCTAAAAATACTCAATATCTTAAAAGGAATTAAATCCTTCAAGAATTTATCTTTTTAGGAAATCATATCTTTTAAGGATAAGATAAAATCTTTTGAAAAATCTTTTAGGAGATCAATATTATTTAGGAAAGTACTCTTTCTAAAACACAATATTATCAGAAAATCAATCCTAAATATATTAAGAATTTTGACTGTGGGAAAACTCTTGAAAATCTTTGAAAACCAATTTTTGCACTTACTGCCTTCAAAGCACTGCAGGCCTGTTTGCTCAATTGTTCTGAGCAGTGTTCTGAGTCAGCTTAAATAATTCGTTCAAGGTGAGTGTTAAGTCAAGTTCTTCTTTGGCATATTAACAAGAATCTAGACAAATATAACCAGTAATTAGCTCTAAGATTCTAAAGACTCTTATACTCTACTGATGATGTGCACATGTACCCACTTTGATGATTTCAGCTTCTTCGACCTGTTCTTCAGGGTGTTTGCAACTTCTATCACTTTCAACATACAATTTTATCACATAGCTTCAAGCTTTTTGAACTGATCTGTAGGATGTTTGTAATCTGTCTTATCATATGATTCTAGCACTCAACTCAAGCCAAGCATAATTATCACATTTGGGTTGTAATCATCAAAACCTTATATAAGATTGATTCAAGAGAAGGTCCATGTTTATTTTTTTAAAAACAGGCCTGTATGGTTTTCCATGCCAACTCAGTTGCCCCTCTTCAATGCGATTTGCCCTCGGCGCCTAAATAGAGCGAGTAGACGCTTGAAGAGGATTCGTGATCAGCAGACTGGATAACAAAAACTATTTTCTTTCGATTTAAAAGAAGTGGTGTCTGTAAAATGAAGCCGTTTGGAAACCTACCGTGTAAATCATAGTTGTGTGTGTACATTCTAGGAAAGACCAAACTTAGGTTTAGAATTTCGAGGATGAAATTCTTTTAAGGGGGAAAGAGTGTAAGACCCACCTTCTTTGTTTTAAGTTAACCTAGCTGTCTTACCCTTTACATTCTAAAATCATATTTTTAGTAACTATACGAGTTAAATTATTATCGATCTGCTTATGTGAACGATAATTTTTTTTAAAAGAATATTTCGTCGCTATTTATGTTATTGATATTATCGTCGATTATTTAGAAAATTTTTAAGTCAATGTGAACTCACATCATCGAAATCGTTACTCGATTTATTTAGTCGCATCCCAAATTTGATTAGGACACCAATTTTAGGACATTTTGCCTCAAGCCTAGACTAAACGTTAACATATTTGGGAACAGGATTTAACTAGTGTAGCTTTTGAACCCAAAAAAAAAATGAAAAGCAAAAGAGGAATAGTAAAAGGGGGATGATTTTCAGGCAAGGATCTCAGCACCCCGACCCCCCTCTCTCTCCTCTGCTTCTTTTCCTCTCCCACGCAAACCACAGGCCACCGGCCTACCTTTTCCTCCTCCCTGCACACACGTGTCGCCGGAGAGCCAAGGAGGGACCCCGATGGTCCCGCGCGTGACCCAGCACTGCTAACCACCTGCACCATCCCCTTTCCTCCTCAAGTCGACGCGAACCCAGACCCATTCAACCACGATTGTGGTTGCCCCTGGGCGTCACCCATGCGACAGAATCCAGCTAAGAGCCTCAAGTCGACCTCCTCTATGAACTAAGAGGTTGAATTTGACCCAAATCACGCATAAAGGGGCCTAAATTCAGGAGCTAGGGTTTTGGTTCGAGCAACACATTGGAGCTAGCGTTTGGTCATAGCTATTAGGCGTGCGTTTGGAACTAATTGGGTCAAGGATTGAGGTTTTTCGGCATCCAAATTGAGCTTGAAAGTGCTTAGAGAAGGTCCATAGCTTGGAGTCCAGGTGGGTGTTTCTCACCTCCTAACTATTAGTAGTTTCGAAATTGTTTTAACCTTTAAGTTGCATTGCATGTGAGTTTAGGATTAGTCAGATCGATTGGGATTATGCATGTTCTATTTCAGCTGAATTTAGTTTAAATCGATGCAGGTTAAGTTTAGTTAGTTTATGCCTGAAAATGACTTCGAAATAACCCAATGATGCCTTGAATAGATATATGTTAGTTTAGTTAACTAATGCTTGAAAAGTAGCTTCGAAATGAGTTATGCATGTTTAGAATCGATTCCAGTATATTTAGTTAATACATGCTTGAAAAATGGCTTCGAAATGAAATATACCAGTTTAGATTAGATACATGTACACTTAGTTAATTCATGTTTATTTAATAACTTCAAATTGAAATATGAATGTTTAGGATCGATATATGTACACTTAGTTCATTCATGGTTATTTAATAGCTTCAAAACGAAATATGAATGCTTAGAATCGATACATGTACACTTAGTCAATTCATGCTCGTTTAATAGCTTTGAATTGAAATGTGAATGTTTAGAATCGATACATGTACACTTAGTCAATTCATGCTCATCTAATAGCTTCGAATTGAAATGTGAATGTTTAGAATCGACACATGCACACTTAGTTAATTCATGCTCGACTAATAGCTTCGAAATTAAATGAGAATACTCAGAATCGATACTTGTGTGATTAGTTAGATTATACCTAAGTAGTGACTTCGAAATAATAATTGAGCACCTCGAATCGATGTCTGCCGATTTAGTTGAATCACGCTCATAGCCTTGGAAATAATTTATTAATGTTGAAGCCAGCATGTTTGCCCCTTGATTGTAATACATGAATGTAATTGCGTTTCATGCCTTGTAAGTTTAATTCAGCTTGCTAAGCGTTCATTTCAAGTTAATGTGATATGGACATACATTTATGTATATATGGTTATAACTGTTGGCTGTAGCACAATGCTGGATCATATCTGCTTGCTCGGTAAGTTATGTATTGGTAAGTTTACATGCCGCTTTTTAGTATGACCTAGGGGTTGCTAGGTTGTAAAATTGAGACCGAGATGGTAGTTGGTTGGTTTGAGGTGCAACTATGAATGATTCGAGGTTTCTTGTAGTCGGTTGTTATATAAGGAGGGAGCCTAGGTTGTGATTTACTGCAATCGTGTAGATTACGCGGCCATGTGTGGCTTATTCTGCTAAGTTGGATTATGAAGTGTTATAAATGTTCCATGTGTAAAACCCTTCCCTCTTGAAATTGTTAAATGATGCTATGCGAATGATTTGCGAACTTAGTAATCTTTAAAAGGGCAACTGAAGGAGTTTTATTATAAAACTTAGTTTGAGTTATACGCTAGCTAAGTACGTTAAGTTTCGAATGAATTTTGAATTGCGAGTTAACAAATTCATTACGATTTTAAAAGGGTTTCGAAGTTGAAAATGAAAGAACCATAATCCATGGTAGGGTTATGGGCTGTTTTGTTAGATAAGCATATATATGAATAAGCATAAGTACGCATATATGTAAGTAATTATGTTCATGTTTATATGTACATTGAGGAGCTACTCCAGAAACTTTAAGCTTAAGTCTGAGAGCCAGGGATGATGGCTTAGTATCCCGCCTGGCATAACATAAGTTATGTTAAGATGACTCAGGGATGGTGGTTTGAATCCCGCCAGTGTGCAAGTTATGTCTCAGCATAGTATGATGTCTATCCGGATAGGCGTATGTTGCCGCTCAAGTTTGGCCGGCTCGGGATGGTAGTAACAAAGTACCTCTAAGAGTTCAGTCTCTTCACTTATGTGGTCAAATCATTATGCGTGCTTCTTTTAATAAACGATGATCTTACGCCAATGGTATTTTCCTAACGAATAAGAAAAGCAGTTGCCCTTTCGCCTTTTTAAGCATTTCAGAAAGAAAGTTTTTAAGGATCATTATAGGACTAGTACGGAAGAGATTCTTTTAAAGAATAAGAGCCTCAAAGAGGCTAAGAAAAGAGCTTTATGAGCCTCAAGATTGCTAAGCAAAGAGTTTTTATGATCCCTACGAGGCTAAGTAAAGTGTTTTCAATGGAAGAAAGGAAAATTTCTATGAATGCCTAACAAAAAAGGTTTCCAAGCACAGTTGGATTCGATTTCAAGTAATATGTTGCCACACTCTTACAATACATCGAGCATATGAGATTAAATGTGCATGTTCTGTGAAAGAAAGCTGATTACATAATCTCTACTTCCTATGTTTAAGCATCTCTTGCAAGTGCATTGGGTAGGCAAGGCATAACTCACATATATATCACGTAACCTATGAAAGAAAGTTCTGTGCTCAGCCTCGTTGCTTGCGTGTGTGTTTGACTGCTGTTAGTAAAGGAACTTAGTCATTTAGGGACCTAGAAATGTGTTTGAGTGGTTAAAATGAAGTTTATGGTTAGTGATCCTTCCATGAGGGTTTTATAAATGCCTAATATAATAGTAAAGTATGGATACATGATATGCGACTATTAAAGATATTATTGCCTGCAGCGGTTTCGATTTTGAGGGGGTCGGGGGACACACACTGAGCGTATGGTTTCTCATCCTACTACTCTTTCCCCTTTTTCTCTAGATTGTCTTTATGACAGGAATAAGTTGAATCAGCTATGCTGAAATAGAAGTTACCCTTGCTTAAAGGGAGTCCAGTGTGCCCATAGTGAAGCAGTCTTGCTGCTCAATGATGTTATGGAATGTATTCTTAGTTTGTAAACGTATCTAACTCAAGTATTCTAGTTCATGTAATGCATATGGTATAAAGATCGCTTTGTATGGCTGTATGAGCCTGCCATCTAATTAGTTAGATGTCTTGTTGGTCAAAGTTAGTTATGTTTTGAGATGTAAACCCGATTACTCTAGTTATGTGAACCATTGAGTTGTATCTTTCATTTCTTCACTATTAATGAACTATGTTGTTTGAGTACTCTGAGCGAATTGCTCATTGTGTTATGAACTCCGGTGCGTAGCCGTTAAGCTTAATTTAAAATGTTATATACTTCTGTTGATTGCAGAGATTTATTGTAAGGCTTCTGGCCTGAAAACGGTCAGTTTTTAGGAAAACTCTGTCCGTTTCGTCTTGGAATTTAAATAGAAAGTTAAGAAAACGTAGCGCTCTTGGCCCTAGGGGTTGAGGGTGTTACAATTGATGGCATCAGAGTAAGGTCCTACGACCATAGGCCTTGACCTGAGTCTTGCATCTCATATAGTTGCCTAGGAACGCGTTTATGATGATGTGATACATGCCTGCCTTGTGTGCAAATGTGAGCTTTATTGAATGTTAGCACATTTACCTAGTTAGGTGCGGCTTGGATGAGCTGATTGGTTGGATGAAAAAACCATTTGCTAAGGTGTAGGTTGAGTAGGTCGTATTCTTATGGATAAGTTAGGTGTTAGCTCAATCGAAAGTTATTTTGCTTATATACCTTGGTGATTTTAATCGAAAGTTTAAAGAACATATGATTTGAAATCGAATGAATGGAAAGCCTTAATTGTAAGCTCATCTTTCCCCTAAAGTACGATTTGCTCCTCGGGCCCATAATGGGGTAAGTAGATGCACTCGATGGTTGGTAAGGAATGAGGTAAAGTAGCTAAGCCATTCTCATTTCGAAACATAGAGACCTTAAAAGTTGAGATCCTTCCTAAATAGTGAGTTAAGGTTTTTCTTTCGCATAAAAGACCTTTCCAATTCCATAGTCAGGCCTTACTGTTGCATCTAAAGACTTACATTTGCTTTACAATGATGTTCGTGCCTTGTTCTATGAGCATAAGCTTCTATATGTAACTAGATGTATTGTATGCTTACTTGTCAAGATGCATTCATTGCTTGATGTGTTCATGACTAGTTATGTGTTTTGTGAATGAGTTGTTGCACTTCTTGGTGTTTGCTTGACTTGAGTTGGGTTAAACATGCAATTGGACTAGCCAGATGATTTAACCTTTCTAATTCATAGTATGACGAGACATCTGACTCATTATTTGCATCCCTTGAATTCTATGATTCGATGTTATAGCTGAATAATTGCATACACACGTATCTAAATGCATGATGAGGCAGCTATAGAAACTTGCATACGTTTATTCTTGCCCCTGTATTCTACACTGATAAGAGTGGTGCAGCAGAAGCATGTAGGCCCATAACTCATGGACCCCAGGAATGTCAGTGGCATATGCTTTCGCTTTGTAATTTGCTTGCTATGTGCGTATTAGACGGTTTCATATTGCTTATGATTCCTAGGCTTGAAAATGATGAATTGCTAATTCTATGCGATACTGTTGTGCTTAAGTGACCACGTGGTGCTATGTGATGTCCTTGTTACCCTAATGTGTTACAGGAGTCCCCAGCATAACTGTTGTGATCCCAAAGATGACTTGAATTCATGTTTTAGAATGAGACTACTAGTATACTATCTCAGTCGTCACACTTCTGGATGCCCACCCATAGGTGCATATGCATGGATTTGCCGTTTATTATGGGAATTGAGTCTAGACATTCGAAGGTCCATGTTTATTTTTTTTAAAACAAGTCTGTATGGTTTTCCATCCCAACTCAGTTGCCCCTCTTCAGTGCGATTTGCCCTCGGTGCCTAAATGGAGTGAGTAGATACTAGAAGAGGATTGGCAATGAACATACTATATACTATAAGCCAATTTCTTTCGATTTAAAAAAAGTAGTGTCTGCAAAGTGAAACCTTTTGGAAACCTACTGTGTAGATCATAGTTGTGTGTATACATTCTAGGAAAGACTGGACTTAGGTTTAGAATTTTGAGGACGAAATTCTTTTAAGGGCGGAAGAGTGTAACACCCACCTTTTTTGTTTTAAGTTAACCTGGATGTCTTACCTTCTACATTCTAAAATCGTATTTTTAATAACTACACGAGTTAAATTGTTATCGATTTGCTTATGTGAACAATAATTTTATTAGAAAGAATATTTCTCACTATTTATGTTATTGATACTATCGTCGATTTTTCAGAAAATTTTTGAGTCAATGTGAACTCACACCTTTGAAGTCGTTGTTTGATTTATTTAGTCACATCCCAAATTTGATTAGGACACCGGTTTTAGGACATTCCGCCTCAAGCTTAGACTGAATGTTCATGTATCTGGGAACAGGGTTTAACTAGCACAGCTTTTGAACCAAAAAAAAGAAAAAGAAAAGAGGAACAGTAAAAAGGGGGGATATTTTTAGGAAGGGACCCGGACACCCCGACCCCTTTTCTCTCTCTCCTCTACTTCTCCTCCTCTCCCACACAAACCACTGGCCACCGGCCTGCCTTCTCCTCCTCCCTCTACACACATGTTGTCGGAGAGCCAAGGAGGGACCACGGTGGTTCCGCGCGCTACCCAGCACCGCCGACCACATCCACCATCCCCTTTCCTCCTTAAATCGATGCGAACCCAGACCCATTCAACCACGATTGTAGTCCCCTCTGGACACCATCCATGTGACAGACCTCGGCCAAGAGCCTTAAGCCGACCTCCTTTATGAACTAAGGGGAAGAATTCGACCCAAATCACACGTAAAGTTGCCTAAATTCAGGAGCGGCTAGGGTTTGGTCTCAGCTATTAGGCGTGCGTTTGGAACTAATTAGGTCAACGATTGAGGTTTTTCAGCTTCCAAATTGAGCTTGAAAGCGCTTAGAGCGGTCCGTAGCTTGGAGTCCAGGTGGGTGTTTCTCGCCTCCTACGTACTAGTGGTTTCGAAATTGTTTTAACCTTTAAGTTGCGTTGCATGTGAGTCTAGGATTAGTAGATCGATTGGGGTTATGCATGTTCTGTTTCAGCTGAATTTAGTTTAAATCGATGCATGTTAAGTTTAGTTAGTTTATGCCTGGAAGTGACTTCGAAATAACCTAACGATGCCTTGAATCGATATATGTTAGTTTAGTTGACTAACGCTTGAAAAGTAGCTTCGAAATGAGTTATGCATGTTTAGAATCGATTCAAGTATATTTAGTAAATACATGCCTGAAAAGTAGCTTCGAAATGACTGATGCATGTTTAGAATCGATTCCAGTATTTTTAGTTAATACATGCCTGAAAAATAGCTTTGAAATGAAATATGCTTATTTACATTAGATACATGTACACTTAGTTAACTTATGCTTGTTTGATAACTTCGAATGAAATGTGAACGTTTAAAATCGATACATGAACACTTAGCAATTCATGTTCGTTTAATAACTTTGAAGTGAAATATGAATGTTTAGGATCGATATATGTGCACTTAGTTAATTCATGGTTATTTAATATATGAATGCTCAGAATTGATACATGTACACTTAGTCAATTCATGTTCGTCTAATAACTTCGAACTGAAATATGAATGTTTAGAACCGACACGCGTACACTTAGTTAATTCATGCTTGACTAATAGCTTCGAAATGAAATGAGAATACATAGAATCGATACTTGTGTGATTAGTTAGTTTATACCTGAGCAGTGACTTCGAAATAATAAATGAACGCCTCAAATCAATGTCTGCCTATTTAGTTAAATCACGCTCGTAGCCTTGGAAATAATTTATTAATGTTGAAACGAGCATGTTTACCCTTTGATTGTAATACATGAATGTAATCGAGTTTCATGCCTTACAAGTTTAATTCAGCTCGCTAAGCATTCGTCTCAAGCTAGTGTGATATGGATATATAATTATGTATACATGGTTATAACTGTTGGCTATAGCGCAATGCTGAATCATAACTGCTTGCTCGGTAAGTTATGCATTAGTAAGTATACATGCAGCTTTTCAGTATGACTTAGGGGTTAGAATGCTAGATTGTGAAATTGAGACCGAGATGGTAGTGTGATGGTTTGCGGTAGAACTATAAGTGGTTCTAGGTTTCTTGTGGTAGATTGTTATGAGAGGAGGGAGCCTGGGTTGTGATTTACTTTAATCATGCAGACTGCGAGGCCATGTGTGGCTTATTCTACTAAGTTAGATTGTGAAGTGTTATGAATATACTGTGTATGAAACCCTTCCCTCTTGAAATTGTTAAATAATGCTATGTGAATGATTTGTGAACTTAGTAACCTCTAAAAGGGTAACTGAGGAGTTTTATCACGAAACTTAGTTTGAGTTATCTACTAGCTAAGTACTTTAAGTTTTAAATGAGTTTTGAATCGTGAGTTAGCAAATTCATTACGATTTTAGAAGGGGTTTCCAAGTTGAAAATGAAAGAACCATAACCCATGGTAGGGTTATGGGCTATTTTGCTAGATAAGCATGTATATGAATAGGCATAAGTACGCATATGTGTAAGTAATTATGTTTATGTTTATGTGTACGTTGAGGAGCTACTCTAGAAACTTTAAGCTTAAGTCTGAGAGCCAGGGATGGTGGCTTAGTATCCTACCTGGCATAACATAAGCTATGTGAAGATGACTCAGGGATGGTGGTTTAAATCTCGCTTGAAGTCTCAGTATGTAAGTTATGTCTCAGCAAAGTATGATGTCTGTCCGGATAGGCGTATGTTGCCGCTCGAGTTTGGCTGGCTCGGGATGGCAGTAACAAAGTACTTCTAAGAGTTTAGTCTCATCACTTATGTGGTAAAATCGTTAAGCGTGTTTCTTTTAAAAAACGATGATCTTACGCCAAGGGTATTTTCCTAATGAATAAGAAAAGCAGCTGGCATTTCGCCTTTTTAAGTATTTCAGAAAGAAAGTTTTTAAGAGTCATTGTATGACCAATACGAAAGATATTCTTTTAAAGAATAAGAGCTTTAAAGAGGCTAAAGAAAGAGCTTTATGAGCCTCAAGATTGCTAAGAAAAGAGTTTTTATGAGCCCTAAGAGGCTAAGTAAAGTGTTTTTAACGAAAGAAAGGAAAATTTCTATCAATGCCTAACAAAAAAGGTTTCTAAGCACAGTTGGATGCGATTTCAAGGAATATGTTGCCACACTCTTATAATGCATCGAGCATATGAGATTGAATGTGCATGTTTTGTGAAAGAAAGCTCCTTACATAATCTCTACTTCCTATATTTAAGCATCTCATGCAAGTGCATTGGGTAGGCAAGGCATAACTCATATGTATATCACATAATCTATGAAAGAAAGTTCTGTGCTTAGCGTCGGTGCTTGCGTGTGTGTTTGACAAACCAAGTGTCCATATTAAAAAAAAAATTTGAATGCTGATAGGAATCCACATAGGTACAAGGAGTTAGAGGTCAAGCCACCCTATCGAGTCAAGGTCAGGCTCATTCGTCATACTTTGTCAATAGGTTACACTATTCTTCCCCCTTTTGGCATCACTAAAAAGCAAGAACAGCAGGACGGTTGCAGGAAAAGCATATAAAGCATTGCAAATAGATATTTCATTACAAAGAAAAGTAGTACAATGCCAAAACAACAAAACTAAGAGAAGAGGAGGAGGAGACTAGAGACCAGCCTAGACAATCAGGGAGCAGGGGGTGGTTTCGTTTGCAGAGGAGGAATGCTGGGGGCAAAGGTGGAGAGAAGGGCAAGCAAATCTTCATGGCGTTTAGTGGAGAGGGCTTGTTCTTTAGCAAGAGCGGCCTTGACGGCGGAGAGCTCATCCTTGAGGCGGGCATTGTGCTCAAGAACAGCCTCAACCTTGATGGAAGGTTGCCCATAAACAGGTGTTCGAGGTGGTCGACGACCCTGTTTGGAGACTGACCCTTCGCCAATCTCATAGCCACACCCTAGCAGGGTGTCAATCCCAATCTCATCAATGATTTGGGCCACCACTCTCCGTGTGAGCGCTACCCAAAGTGCTCAAACACCCTTGTCAGCAGAAACCCATAGCCAAGATCATGAGCTCGGGTGGTGTTCGCAATTCGCCCTATGTGGCGAATCATGATTGCAGGGAGGTTTATTGGTTCCTCCCGATCCAGTAGGTCCACCAGACATTGATCGAGGGCATCTGCTGAGTTTCGCCCTTGACCTCGCGGAATTATGTTCTTGATGGTGAACATAAACAGTAGTTGCTGCAGGGAGGTCATTTCACCCTTCTTAACCGAGAGGGGTGTTCTCAGGCCCTGTTTCTGACTGAGGCGTTGGAACACCTCTAGGAGCCTGGCTGTTGCCAGGGCAGTCTTGTCTTCCCTCACATACACAGCAAAGCCTTGTGAGGGCACCCCCAATATTTTCCCAAGTGTGGGCGCATCAACCTTAATGCCTTGCCCATTCACAAAACTTGTCACCACCCCTTTGGTGACATTGCAGTTGGCGTAAAACTCAGCCAACTCAGGCACAGAACACCCCAACTGGGTGTTTGCAAACAAGTCGAGCCAGCCTTGGACTCACAACTTGTTCAGGAACACCCCTAGACCCTGTTCCTCGAAAAAACGTACATTTACTACCTTCCCCCTGACGACATTGCGCTTAAGCAATTGCGCATGCTTGTCAGACATAGGAGAGGGAGTGGACTTCTTTGGGCGTTTGGGAGGAGGAACAGAGGTGGTAGCGTCTGGTAGGGGAGCTGTTCTGGGCTTTCTTTTGAGGGGTGAGTTTGTAGGAGAGGGCTTCACAGCAGGTTTAGAGGTTGATTTTTGAGGGGCTTGATCTTCAGAGGACTCGGAGAACACCGGTGTCCCCTGTTTGAAAGAGGTGTTCTCAGAGTCAGAACTCGAGAACCCCTTGGTAGAAGAAGAGGAAATCTCCTCGATGATTGGAGCAGAGGGTTTGGAGATACGGGGAGCGGATTGAAAAGCTATTCTTGCAGATTTGCAAGAAGGCTTGGAGGATTTTGGAGAAGAGGGAGTTTGAGAGGGCTGAGACCTTGCTTGTGGCCTTGTTTTTGGCGTTCTGCTGCGCCTGGCCACTATTTTCACCCTTTTCCTTTTCTCTCCGGTTTGAGCAACCGGAGTAGTGAGTTCAGCCTCAGGGAGAGAATCCTTCTCCTGACTCTCCTCTGATGTCTCATTCGAATTCCCTCGGAAATCGACATTCAGATCCTCCACACACACGGCGACAAAAGAGTCTTTCCCTGTTTCTGGCACTGTTTCAGGAAACAGCCCAAAAGAACAGGGTTCGAAATTATCACTAAACCCTTAAGGGGTTTCCAAGATTTTGTCTTGAGGCCCCGATGGTGCACCCTCCGACTCTACTTTAATGGGACACGCAACTGACCCCACAAGAAACACTAATTCCCTTCCACAATTGAAGGGAATATCGTCCATCCCTATCCCAACTGACTTTAGGAACAAGCTTTTCAGAAATCTGAAAGGCTTATACAGGATTGGGCGAGGGGGAGCAGGGATTGAGGACGCAAGAACCAGGGCTTTTGAGTGAGAGGTGTTGTTGGAAGCCATTGTTGCTAGAGGAAGAGAGATTAGGGTTTAAGGCTGTTTGCAGGGTTTGCTTTTGAGCGAGATGAAGTCAGGTGAAAAGAAGAACTGAGAACAGGGCATTTAAAGAGAGAGAGAGCACCCAAAATCTTTTAAAGATCTCTAGGTTTGCAACGGGTGAGAACATTAAAGGCGTGTGCCTTGGTAAGGAGGGAGGTTTAAAGAAAACACATTCCCATATGTATCGAACAACCAAGGGAGGTACCTATTCTTTCCGTTCGATCAAGATACCTACCTGTTCTTCGCCGTTTGATCTTGATTTGACTCATTGGTACTAGGGGTGGCAGAGCTGCTCCAGTGATCCTTAGTACATCCCCTTATGCTGCACTCTTTGTATAAATTAAAAAAACGCACGCAATTCGAGTGTATGCACTCATTGTACATAAATCACATCAGTTGCTAATAAGATTTGCAAACAAGGGGAGAGAACAGGGTGTAGAGGTTGTTTTTACCAAACCTAGTTCATGTCTTGGAAACAAGTATCTCAGGGTGTTCTTACCAACCCTAGTTCCAGTCTATTTCTCTCAAATTGATCTCTAGCTAGTGCCTTAGTGAATATATCAGCAATTTGATTTTCCGTTGTGCAAAAATTCATAGAAATTAAACCCTTTTCAACATTATCTCTCAAGAAATGATGTCGAATGTCAATATGCTTTGTTCTTTTATGTTGACATGGATTTTTGGCAATGTTAATTGCACTTGTGTTATCACAAAAAATAGGAATGGATCCAGTGTCAACACAAAAGTCCTTAAGCTGTTGTCTTATCCACAACAGTTGAGCACAACATGAAGCTGCTGCAACATATTCAGCTTCTGCTGTGGACATGGCAACTGAATGTTGCTTCTTGGTAGCCCAAGATACCAAACAAGGTCCAAGAAAGTGAGCCATACCTGAGGTACTCTTTCTATCAACTAGGAATCCAGCATAGTCAGCGTCAGCATATCCAACAAGATCAAAATTGCAACCTCTAGGATACCATAAAGCTAAATTGGGTGTATGCTTCAAATATCTTAGTATCCGTTTAACAGCTTTAAGAAGAGTTTCCTTAGGATTAGACTGAAAATGGGCACATAAACCAACACTAAAAACAATATCTAGTCCACTAGCGGTTAGGTATAGGAGTGACCCAATCATGTGCCTATAGAGTTTCTCCTCAACTGAGGGACTCCCATCATCCATAACCAACTTGGTTGAAGGAGAAATAGGAGTGTCTATGGATTTGGCCGACTCCATCCCAAAACGCTTAAGTAGCTCCTTGATATACTTTTGTTGATGGATCATGGTGCCGTTTGGAGTTTGCTTAATTTGTAAGCCTAAGAAAAAGTTAAGCTCACCTATCATGCTCATCTCAAACTCACTCCTCATCATATTTGAAAATTCATTGCATAAATCATGATTTGCACCAAATATAATGTCATCAACATATATTTGGACAATCAATAAATGTTCCCCCTTAGATTTTAGAAACAAGGTATTATCTACCTTGCCTCTTCTAAAATTATTTTCAAGTAAAAAACTTGACAAACGTTCATACCAAGCTCTAGGAGCTTGTTTTAAACCATAAAGAGTTTTGTCAAGTTTGAAAACATGATTAGGAAATTCACTGTTTTCAAAACCAGGGGGTTGTTTGACATACACCTCTTCTTTAAGGTATCCATTTAGGAATACACTTTTCACGTCCATTTGATATAGCTTGATTTCCATATGAGCTGCAAAGGCTATTAGGATTCGAATAGCCTCAATTCTAGCAACTGGTGCAAAGGTTTCTTCATAATCGATCCCTTCTTCTTGGTTATACCCTTGAACAACCAGCCGTGCCTTGTTCCTAGTGACTGTTCCTGACTCATCCAGTTTGTTTCGGAACACCCACTTGGTTCCAATGATTGTTCTCTCTGCAGGTTTAGGTACCAGGTGCCATACTCTGTTTCTTTCAAATTGATGGAGCTCTTCTTGCATTGCCGTGACCCAATCTGAATCTGCAAGAGCTTCATTCACATTCTTTGGCTCAATGTTAGAGAGAAAAGCATAGAAAGCACAGAAATTCTTAAGCTTAGACCTAGTTTGCACTCCACTGTTAATATCAGACAGAATTTGATCAAGGGGGTGTGAACTATGGTGCTTCCATGGTCGTGGAGTAAGTGGATCCACAGACACATGCTCTACTCTAGCCGGAATATTTGGAGAATCAGGCTCACGAACACCTCCTGAGCCTGTTTCTGCACCTGTTTGTAAGCCTGTTCCTGAAGAACATGGTCCCGAACAGGGTTCAACGGTGTTTCCCCCTGTTTGGTGTTCACCTTGCCTGCCGTTTTGAGGAACAACTTCTGGGCCTGTTGTCTCCATGGTGTTCTTACCTTGTCTCTCATGGGGCAACACTTCTTTTCGGATAAGACCTAATTCAAACTCTTCTTCCTGTGCACCATTCTTATTCAAAGTGTTAGATTCATCAAAAAGCACATGCACACTTTCCTAACGCACAAGGTTTTTTTGTTAAAGACTTTGTATGCCTTGCTGTGAGAGGAATAACCGAGAAATATTGCCTCATCACTCCTGGGATCAAACTTTCCTAAAGCATCCTTCCCATTATTATGCACAAAACACCTACAACCGAATGTTCTTAAATGCATAATGTTGGGCTTTCTGCCTTTGAAGAGTTCGTAGGGAGTTTTGTTCAAAATAGGTCTAATCATACATCTATTCATAATGTAACATGATGTGTTCAAAGCTTCTGCCCAAAAGTTCCTAGGAAGACCACTAGCAATAAGCATTGTCCTAGTCATGTCTTCTAGGGTGCGGTTTTGCGCTCAACCACCCCATTCTGTTGGGGTGTTCTTGGGGCCGAGAAGTTATGATCAACACCATGCGTATTACAAAATTCTGTAAAACTTGCATTTTCAAATTCAGTACCATGATCAGACCTCAAGCTAACCAATGAGTGTCCTACTCTCTTTTCAACCTTTTTGAGAAGGGCAATAAAATTCTCAAAAGTTTCATCCTTGGAGGCCAAGAACAGGGTCCAAGTAAATCGAGAGTAATCATCCACTATGACAAGCACATACCTCTTCCCACCTCTACTTGTTATCCTCATAGGACCACATAGATCAATGTGTAATAATTCAAGAGGTCGGGTAGTGCTAACACACCTTTTTGATTTAAAAGACAATCTGACTTGTTTTCCTTTTGCACAAGCTTCACATACCCTGTCATCATTAAACTTGATGGAAGGTAGTCCAACAACCAAGTCTTTGGAAACAAGTTTGTTTAAAAGAGTAAGGCTCGCATGACCTAGTCTCTTGTGCCAGAGCATTATATCATCATTCGCAGCACTCAAACAAGTCAGGTTGTTTTGGAGAAGTGTGGAAATACAAACTTTGTAAACATTTTTATGACGCTTCCCCTTTAACACAACATCTCCTGTGTTGGCATTGACAACCAAGCAATGTGTTCGTGAGAACACCACTAGATTGTTCTTGTCACACAGTTGGGACACACTTAGTAAATTATGCTTTAAACCATCAACTAAGTGCACATTATCAATTGAGTGGGAGAGAGTTTTACCAATGCTACCTATACCGACAATTGTCCCAGACTTGCCGTTTCCAAAAGCCACGCTCCCACCGGTTGAAGCTGTAAGTGAGAGGAAGTTTGATTTTTCTCCGGTCATATGCCGCGAACACCCACTATCAACATACCACAGCTGCCTGTTTTCAAGGTTATTTTCTGAGCTACTTGCTCTTACCCTGTTTGCTGGGTTGTTTGTGGGGTTGTTCTCTCTCACTTCAGCCTGCAAAACAAATCAAGGGTTAGTTTTGGGAACCTAGATCCACTTGGGTCCCATTCTTTTAGACAAATAAAGCTCATCTTTCCTAATCCAGATTTGTTTCACATACCTTTCATTCTTTTCAATGGCATACCTTCTTGAAGGACATGAATATTGATAGTGACCAGTTTTACCACAATGAAAGCAAACAATGTTTTCAGGTAATCCCACATACTTTCTATGGATTGGGTAAACGGTTCGTTTAGGCTTATATCCAAGTCCCTTTTTGTTTCGACTGTGGTGAGTGTTTAACCAATCAAGGGCTTGTGAGGACTTGTTCCACAACCTGTTTGTGGCAAGGTCGTGTTCTGTGCGTTTTGCTTTAGCCGACAGGTTCTTGTTTTCAGCAAGCAAAACTTCGACCTTTTCTTTAAGCTCAAGGGTTTCCTTTTCAGCCTTGGCTTGATTGGTGGTATATTTTACTTCGTTCAAGATCAAGGTCTCCCTAAGGTCATTTATGGTTTGATGTGAAGCTAGAATTTCTCTTTCAGCCTCAAGTTTCTCATTCTTAAGGATCTCATTTTCTAGTTCTAGGTTTCGGACATCTCGTTTCAATTCAGCACAAGTACCCATCAAGGTATACAAAAGTTTTTAGGGAGTTACTTTATTGAGACCACGTACCTTGTTCTTGAGATCAGTCAAGCTGTTTGTGGATTCATCATCTGAGTCTGAGTCACTTTGTGCCATGAGAGCTACAGCATCTCCTTCACTTTCAGATTCACCTTCATCCTCAGAAGAGTCTCCCCAGGCAGCAAGCATAGCCTTCGAGAATCTTTTGCCTGAGGTGTTCACAGGTTGTTTTCGAACCTGTTTTCTGGGTTGTTCGAACTCCTGCTCTTCTCGAAGCAGAGGGCAGTTTTTCACAAGGTGATCTGGTTTGCCACATTTAAAACACCCTGTGAACTGTTCTCGGGGGGTGTTTCTGGATTTACTGAAGTCCTTTCTTCTACTATTTTCTTTGACCTTTTTGAAGAATTTCTTGAACTTTCGTGTCATTAAGGCCATCTCTTCATCCTCAAGGTCAGAGTCATCATCCTCTTGTGCTTTCAAGGCAAGCCCACGATCCTTCTTCTGCTCCTCTTTTTGTTGTGAGTTCTTTCTGAGTTCATAGGTTTGAAGATTGCCAATCAACTCGTCGAGGGTGATCTTGTTCATGTCTTTAGCTTCTTGGATGGCTGTCACCTTCGCTTCCCAAGACCGAGGCAAAATCCTTAGAATCTTCCTCACCAGCTCTTCTGTGGTGAAGGATTTTCCCAGGGATTTTAGCTCGTTTGTTATGTGGGTGAAGCGTGTGTACATATCCATCACGTTCTCACGATCACCCATATCAAACAACTCATATTGCCTCATGAGTAGCTCAATACATGATTGTTTGACTTGACTTGTTCCTTCATGAGCTACTTGGAGGGCATTCCATATCTCCTGGGCTGACTCACACTCCGAGATACGTGTATATTCATCTGGACCTAGGCCAAAATATAATAGCTTCTTGGCCTTGGCATTCTTTTCCATTTTCTTATAGTCTTCAGCATCAAACTCTATGGGTTCCTTGGAAACCTTCTTACCATCTTCAAGCACCTTGGTGGGAACAAGGGGCCCGTTCTTGATGAGCATCCATAACTCATAATCTTCTGCCTGAATATAGTTCTCCATCCTATTCTTCCACCAACTATAATGTTGGCCGTTGAAATAGGGTGGCCGAGTAATGGATTGCCCTTCAAGGATTCCTTGTGGTGTACTCATCTTCAGAATCTCTCAAGGTGTTAGCCCTTTTGTGAGAGAACCTGCTCTGATACCACTTGTTGAATTTAGGAGTACTTACCCACAAGAGGGGGGTGAATTGTGGTGTTCGATTTTCGCGTACTTACTGACAAACACCCTCCTGATTGCAGAGGTTGTTCTTGAATTACAAACAACCTTCTGACTTGTTTGCACCAGATGTTTTCAATTTGCTCAAAGGCGAAAATCAACAAGATAAATGCGGAAATAAAGCACACACAATTTTTCCGTGGAAAACACCTCTAGCCCAACTGAGGTGTGAAAAACCACGACCTACCTCGTGTAGGATTTAACCACTTTCACTAACGGGCTTCACACGTTACAAATGTAACACACCTTGTTACAACTTGCAACCACGTAACCTTCTTTTCTAAGAAGGGTTACACCACGTCCAAATCTCACCAGATTGGACACGTCCAAAGTCCACACGACTGAGGACCACTCACTCACTTTTCTGATCCAAGATCAGGGTTACAAAACACCTTACGGGGGTGCTTCTGATTTAAGCAGATGTAAGGTACAATGAGGTCCTAGTATGCCAATATCTTGAAAGCTCAGCTTAAACACAACTTGTCTCGGTTTTTCTTTTCTCAAGAGTAGCTCGAAAAATTCTTCTCACTAGAAAAACCACTTTTGCACTTCTCCCTTTTTGCATATGTTGTGTATGTTTCTCGTTTTTTTTCTTTCACATGAATGGGAGTGAAATGTTGAGTTTTTAAACAAAAAATCCAACGGTCAAAAACAAGGAGAAGTGATAAAATCAGCTATGTTTAGTAAAGAAAGATTTTTGCTTAGCACCGAGAATTCCAACGGCTAAAAGATCCAATGAGGATAGAGTTTCCCAATATTGTAGGGATTTGATTTTGGAAGATAAAAGACTATCTTTTCCCCTTAAAAATAGCCGTGAAATACCTGGAAAAGAATCTCAGCTTGAATTTTGAATTAATCACTTTCCAAAGGATAAGAGAGAAATATTTTCGGTTTTGGTAAATATTTTCCAAAATCAGTTTTGCAAATCTCCCAAGTGATTTTCATATCAAAAGATTTCCTATAGCTTAAATTGCTATCTTGGAATTTTATCAAAATATATTAGAGCTTTTGGCCAACCAAAATAAGTTTTCCAAAGTGACCGGGTTTGGCCGTTGCAGTTCAGAAACACCCTAGGTACCCTGTTTACAGGGTTGTTCAAACTTGGTGTTCTGAAGCAAATAGCGCAACCAATTCAAGAGTGGTTAGTTAGAGACTTTTCAAGATTGGCATATTAACAAGAGTCTAAAAATAAAACCTAAATTACCCAAGACATCTTGTTGTAGATCCAGTCATCTTGTTCAAGACGAATACGCTGCCCCAACCACCTAGACCAACCTGTTTGCCAGGTTGTTCTTGTATCGCTTGAGTTCAGAAAGGCCTGTTTGCTGGATTGTCCTTGAAACACCTAGCCTGTTTGCCAGGTTGTTCTTGTATTGCTTGAGTTCAGGAACTGATCTTAACACACAATCAACTCATCGAGGTGGTGTTCTTGACTTGAGCGTGAGTCATCAAGGTATGAGACCTGTTCTTAAGACTTGTTCTCAACATTCAGCAAACAAGTTAAGACGCATATTGAAAATAACAGTGTATGCCTGTTTGGAGAACTTTGTTTGGAGCAACATTACTTAAGAGCATTTTACGCTTGGGTTTGTTGTCATCAAAACTGAATATACTAATTCAACAATATATATATACATAAACACATATATCTATATACACACACACACACACACACACACACACATATATATACATATGTGTGTGTATATATATCTATATATATATATATATATATATATATATATATATATATATATATATATATATATATATTGTGTGTGTGTGTGTGTGTGTGTATATATATATATATATATATAAGGCTTCTAGCCTGAAAACGTTCAGTTTTTAAGGGAAATCCTGTCCGTTTCGTCCGAAATTTAAATAAAAAGTTAAGAAAACGTAATGCTCCTAGCCTTAGAGGTTGGGGGTGTTAGAACATATATGGGGGTGTGTGTGTGTACGTGTGTGTGTGTGGTGTGTGTGTGTAGAGAGAGACACAGACACACAGACACACAGACACACACATATATATATATACACACACACACACACACACATACATACATGCATATATATACGTATATATATATATATATATAATATATATAGATATATATATATAATATATATATATATTATATATATATATATATATGTTTATATATATGTAACACCCCCAGCCCCTAGTGTCGGGGGCGTTACTTTTTTTACTTCTCACTTAATTCATGGGATGAAACGGATAGAGTTTTGCCTATAAACTGATCAGTTCCCAGCCTCAAAGCCTTACAACAAATCCCTGTATGGAATGGAAAGATATAAAACTTCTAGAACAAGCTCAACGGCTACACGCCGGAGTCCACAGCTCTACGGGGCACTCGCTCGGAGTACACCAACCATAAAGTTCATTAATAGAGCAGAAAATCAAGTATACAACTCAACAGTTACATAACCGGAGCACTGGGGTTTACATCCCAAAACACTGCTAATTTCAACTAAAGACATCTAACCAATCAGATGGTTGGCTCACATGGCCATACAAAGCGACTCCTAAACAATATGCATTATATGAGCTAGAAAACTTAGTTTACAGCAATTACAAATCTGAAATACGTTATATTACATCGTTAAACTCATGAATCTACTTTTATATGGCGCACATAACTCTTTTTCAACCAGGGGTAAACTTCAACTCCGCATAAGTGGCTTGGCTGTCACCTATTATAACAAAAGCCTGGGGAAAAAGGGGAATGAGCAATGGGGTGAGCAATCACGTGCTCAGTGAGAATTCCCCTACTCCTTAAAACCAAAACAATTACAGGCAATAATACTAATAATCGTCACATATCACGTATTTATACTTTCCTATCATATTAGGGAATCATAGTCTCCAAGGAAAGATTACCCTCCTTAAACTTCATTCCAACTACTCAACTCAATTTTAGGCCCTCAATGACCAAACTTCCCTACTAGCCGGCATTCAGGCATATAAACAAGTAGACAATAAGGATTGAATACAAAGGCCTTCAAACTCACTTTTGAAAATATAGTGACTCTCAATAAATACTAAGAGGGGTTTGTAATCCCCACAACCATTTTAAGGCTTATAATTCTTTCTAAAAGATCTCAAAACATCTAAACTGGTAAGAAAGACTTGTCAAGAACATACTTTTATAGAATATACACATTGAAACGAATAATGCAACATTTGAAACTTTATTTGACTATACATGGAAATCCTTTCATAAAAGATGAACAGGAGGTGCACATTTAAAAGCTTTCTTTCTTTTCTCAAAAACACTTTACTCAGCCTCTTGAGGCTCGTATTATTTAAAAGAAACTCCTCTTGTCACTAATTAGTGTTCGTACCAAAAATGAGCTATTTTTAAGGTACTTTTACACCTATTTTATGCTCGTTATAATCGTATTTTTAAGATTTTTATTTGATTTGATTTGATTTTGCAGGTTTTGAATAATTTCGAAAAAATGGCCAAAAATGCGAGAAAATGGTGAAAAATATCGGTAATTGAAGAACCAGGCTAAATTGAGTTGAACCGGCCAAAATTACCATGAACCGGCCCAACATTGAGGATGAACCGGTTCATTTCGAAGACCGGCTCAGCCAATTCAACCCGGTTCAGCGTTACTAAAGCCCCTCCCCTTCACTCTCTCTCTCCTTGCGGCCCTCTTCTTCCCCACATTTCCCCGAAACCCAGAACCCTGAGAAAACTCGAGTCCTTGCCTCGTCTTCTCCATCCTCGTTCCATCTCTCTCTGCCCGGTCTCTCTCTTTGAACCTCCATCCGTCATTCACGCTGCAAATGCCACGACGCACACCAGCTGCCCCCATCGTCATCATCCAGATACCCACAAATCGAAGGGTTGAAGATCGAGAGTTCGGGTATAAAGGGAGCTTGCAGACGCCATTGAAGCTTACGTAGGTAATTCTAGGGTTTTAGGTTAGATTAAGTTTAGTTTTAGGGTTAATTTCATCTTTCGTTTCAAGTTATTCGAAATTTAGGATTTAATTCAAGTTAGGGTTTCGAATTTTCAGTTGTTTTCAGTATTTAAACTCATGTAGTTAGGCTTGAATTGTGAATTTTTCGAATGGGTATTCAAGTATTTCAGTTGAAATTGCAAAAATCTTTGGGCTTATTTGAGTGCTTTTGCCGGTTTTCCCCTCCCCTATTTCATCTCGATGCACGGCTGTTCTGTTCATGTGTAGCTAAGGTTTGGGTGAGTTCTAGTTGGTAACATTCTTGGTATCATTCAAAGCTGAGTTGCACTAGGTTGATTGCTCTGTTTCAATTCCATTTTACCCCTCCCCTACCGCCAGTTTTACTCTGTTCGATTAACCTCAGGTTTGGATTAATATTGGTGATGTTTATTCATACTACAAGTAATGTTTTTGGAAGAGTTTACTGCTTTTATCTGGTTGGTTTGAATTTGCCCAGTTTTTGATTGATTGCTGAGTTTCAATTCACACTTGCTCAGTTTCATTATGTTTGGTTATGTTAGTTGTTTAGGCGTGGTAAAAAGGGGTCTGTTTGTTGCCTGGATTAGTGTTCTGTGATTACTGCTGATGATTGATGTGTTTCCTATTTTGAGCTTTGGTTTGGTTGAATAACAGCAATCTGTTTAGAGTAGCAGATGACGGGTTGTGAATTGCTTGAACATTGGTGTGGCTGCTGGGATAGTCAATGCTTAGGAATGATGTTGGCTAGTTTTGGTAGCGTTGAATGATGAATGGTGTTGAATGCATAGTTTCCTTAGTGTGCTTGCATTTAGTCGAATGCTTAGATTTTGTTCGTTTTACTCATTTAACTTAAGTTGAACACTTATGTTTCCCTTGAACGACTTAATTTGGTTTAGTGTAGATCACATCAGGGTAGTTAGTTAATCCACACTTGAGTGACTTTAATCTTATCCTCGTCCTGTGGAGACGACCCTCAAGTACTACAGCGAGAGCTGTACGCTTGCGGCCTTTCAGTATTTGAACTCTAAATTTAACCAACAATTAGAAAGTTGCTCATAGCATAAAAACATTTTATTGTGCTGGCTAGGGAGGTCAACATCGCCCTCACGTGAGATCGTCACTCTTAATTTACATTATCCCCGGGGTATACGTACCTAACTTTTGGCTAAAATGCGTATTAGCAGAGCAAATCTAACCTCGATACTGTCCTTTGTGGGCCAACAGCTCACACTATGATAATCATATCCTAAGTCCAGTCCCCCTCAAGGTTTTCTTACGTGTCACAACTTCATAACTTATCTGGGGAACAGCGCACACTAAGATAACTCATATCTTGAGTCCAATTCCCAGGAACAGCTCATACCAAGATAATTCATATCTTGAGTGCAGTTCCTAAGTTTTCTTTAGGGGAAAACAGCTCACGCCATCTTTGCGTCTAGTTTCTAGGAACATCTCACACCAAGATAACTCATATCTTGAGTCCAGTTCCTACCCTCTGGCTAATTGCCTAGCACTTTCTTAGCCTTTAAGATCGTATTTCTTTTCTCTTTTTCAAATGCTTACTTTGCTGAAAACTTACTTTTTAACAAAACGACTATAATCTTTCTAAATGCTTATAGCTCAATTCGTTTTTAATTTAGAAACTTCTTATAAACGTATTAACTTGTAAAATGACTTTACTTTTAACTTTAAAAGCTTCTTATAAATGTAATACGTTTATTAATTCGTACGACGACTTTGTTGCTAACTTAAAAGCTTTGTATAAACGTAATTATTTTGCTAAATCGTAAAACAATTTCGTTTTCAACTTAAATGCTTCTTAATAACGTAATACATTTGTTAGTTTGTAAAACGACTTAATTCTAAACTTAAAAACTTCTTATAAATGAAATAAGATTTGTTAACACGTAAATCGGCTTCGTAAATGGCTTAAATTGGCGTCTTATAAACGTAAAATATTTACTAAATCGTAAAAATGCTTAGTTTCTAACTTAAATGCTTCGTATAAATGTAAAACGGTTGCTAAATTGTAAAACGACTTCGTTTTCAACTCAGAAGCTTCGTATAGACGTATTAAGCTCACTAAATCGTAAAACGATTCCGTTTTCAACTTAGAAGCTACATATAAATGTAATGAGAGTTGCTAAATAGTAAAACGACTTCGTTTTCAACTTAAAAACTTCTTATAATTGTAAAACAATTAGTAACTCATAAGACGGCTTCTCTTTTTAGCTAAGAGGCTTCTTTTAAACGCAATACATTTGCTAAATTGTACATCGAAACTCGTTTGAGACAGAACGTACTTAGTTAACGTTTAATTCAAACTAAGTTCGAAATCGAAACCCACTTGAGACTTAAATACTTAGTTGGCCATAAATGCAAGCTAGATTCGTTTAAAAATTCCTTTTTCACTAAAAGAGAGGCGCTTAAGCAAATTAAGACCTTCGTTCACTTTCAAGCTCATTATTATTCAAAACTTAACTCGAAATAATTAGTTAGCTTGTAACTCAAATTAGATTTGTAATAACTTCAGTTGTCATTCTATAGCTCGTTTCAATTCCGTTTAAACTCAAGAAGGGTGTATAAACAAACTAAAGACTTAAAACGTTCCCAAACTTGCTACTATTCAAAAACTTAAAGCACTTCGCCCATTTATGAGGCAAACATCTCTTCATAAACTTTCTATGTAAATGCTTCTTGAAACGTAACGGTTTCGCTGGCTCTTAACTCGAAATTTCATAGAGACTCATGTAAGCAAATAGCAAACAAATCAGCTAAACACACAATTAGCACCTTAAGATGCTCTTTTTCAGGTTGTCTAAATTCTTTTAAATGCAAGGAGAAGTCATACACTAACCGATGCCTTAAAACATTTTTGAACTCACTTTTAGTTTGCTTTTCAACTTCCTAAACCTATCAACTATTCAGTCGAGTCACTAACTAAATAGTTTGACGGTTTAGCATCTTTTCACACTGTAGACGTCCTAACAAGCAAATAAACAACTGACAAACATAAAAGTATTTCCAAATGTGTAAAACAAACTTTCTAAATGACGCTTTCTTTCTAAAGACGTCTAAAGTTTCAAGAATCAATCACGTAACGTCACATAGCATATTGGCGAAAAAGGGTTCACATATAGCACATTCATACACTTCATATCACAGCTCATTAAGCCACACATGGCCTCGCAACCTACACGATTGCGGCAATTCACAACCCTAACTTCCTCCTCACACAGCACCGACCATAAGAACCTCAAACCACTCAATAGTTCCACCTCAAACCATCCAACTGCTAAACTCGATTCAATATTGACATGTATAAACCAACAATATATAAAACGATCGCACATAGGTGTAATATTCATATTTAATAGCCAACTTAAGATTTAACATGCTAAACCGATGCAAATAGAAATTTCAAGCGATATTTACTTTCTTGTTCGCAAACCAACAAATGTAGGCATAGTATTTCCTTTATAATTACCAAGAATAAACCATTAACAAGCTCAAACTGACTTAGCCATAACTTTTAGACATTATTCAGTTTACACCACAATTACTTCAGCCGTCCAACTAGCACCCCTAAACATTAAATAGTCCTTCAGATGTGACAACTGATGCTACAACAGCCTACTATCAACATTCTATTTACTTTCGAATCCTCAATTTAATCGGTTCGTTCAAACATGCGTTTACTCAACAAGCGATTAACCAAAATCAATACCATACTTATAATTTCTCAATATCGATTCTAACTTCCCCAAATTGATTCCTAAACTTAGAATTATCATGCATCAACTAAACTTAGCTAAAATTGCTGGAAATTAATAGTAATTTAGGAGGAAAGGAACCCTCCCCTTGAACCGAAGCTAGAGGTTCAACTCACGGCTGCTGCTCGACTTTAGGGACTTGAACAACTCCAATCCTTCGCCTCTTGCTTACCCACGCTCGATCAGGACCCAAATCACGCCAAATTTCCCAAAAACTCGAACCCTAAAACAGACCCAAACTCACTTACTGAATTGAGGTTGAATTGGGGTTTGAAATCAACGATTTCTGCTTTAATTTACAGGAAATTGAAGCAACTAAGTGTGGAATTGCACGGCCTTACTTGGGTATGCATTTGAGCTCCAATTTGGCACTCAAGACCCTCCCTAAATGTGGTAAAGAGCTTCGAATTGCGACCCAAATTCATACGAAACCTGCGCCAGCTGGTAGGGCGGTCGAATGGAGGATTTTTGTAGGAAAAAGTGGCGAAATTCTTTGGGTTTGGGAGCTTGGGTGGCCACGTTAATGGAGGAGGAGGGGAGGAAGAGGATGAAGCAGAGAGCAGAGAGAAAGAGGGTGCTGGGAAGGGGCAGGGGTCGCGACAGGGAAGAGAAGGAAAAAGGGAGGGCTCTCGCGCAATGACTAAAATGCCCCTCCCTCTCTCTTTTTTTTTTTGTCGCAAACTGTTGCATATTTGACACTGCTAGTCTAATTCGTAACCCAAATTCTAAACCCAAATCGATAATATAATCCTTCACCAACTATTCGTTCCCAAATCTATCTAAGTTCGATTAAATAACATCGAACTACTTCTAAGATTGGCAGCCGAATCGTATTTAGGTTCCTATTTGATTTAGTACTCGTTAATAGTCGTTAATAACGTTTATTAAAAATCATCAAAAAGTTTTCAAAACTAATAATAATATTAATAACAATAATCAGTGACAATAACATCCCTTTTTAATAAAATTAACATTCACATAGACATTTAGAAAATAATTTTCATCCATATCGCTAATAAAATACGGTTCTTATAACGTAAAAAGGTGTGACGAACAGCTTAACAGAAAATAAGGTACGCGGGCCTTACACTCTCCCCCCTTAAAAGAATTTCGTCCTTGAAATTGCTTACTTGGAGGAATTAATGGGGGTACTTCACCCGCATTCCTTTCACAATCAAAGCCACTTTGCGCTTAGCTATTCATTCCATTTTCACGATAGCATCCCATCCTTAGATTTCTGGTCGTACCAAGTCATTAGGGGGGTGTTTTCCCTTGTATTATATAACTCAATCTCTACAGGTATGACTGGTATAGCAGATACGTCCTAAGGAAGAGGTCATGAAATATTGCATACGCATCTCATGAGGTTTACTAACAAGTTCCTTTGTAATTCAACAATGACAAGCGGGGGAGCAGTACTAGAATGATGGGATGGGTGCATAAAGTTGGTTATCAAGAGAATACCTGACCTTGTGTTGGCAGGTTCCCAACTCTTTTTTCCCTTCTAGCTAAGCATCTGACTGGCCATTTGTGGCTTCTGGTTGGTTTTATTGTCCCCTGAGGGAGCGCCAATGGTTAGGCGATCTCGTCGTGCCGCTGGCTTGATTCCCACTCCGGATCTCTGAGTGTGACCCCGACTATTCCATGTGACCCTTGGGCAATTAGTGGCTTTGTGACCCATATCACCACATTTAAAACATAAGCCTGTAAAGCTTCTGCATGGGCCAGAATGTTGACGTCCACACTAGCCACAGGTTTTCCTTGGTCTCCATTAGATGGCTTGCTTTCCCTTATCTTATTTTATCTCAGATTTAAACCTCCTAAAGTTTCTGCTTCCTTGGGAATTGGGTTCTCTAGGGCCAATTTCCATCTTTGCTTGGCCTTTTTCTTTGTTTTCAATCTTGGTCTCCTCTATGATGCGGGCTACCTTCACAGCCCTCTGGTACATTTTTTGAAAGTTGGTATATGCGTAGGCTGCTATTATCTGCTTTATTTCTCCTTTTAATCCTTATTCAAAGTGGTTCATTCTCATTTCTTCGGTGGCCACCTGATTTAGAGCAAATCGGCTCAGCTCATTGAACTTCGCTGCATATTCCATCACACTCATTTCTCCTTGTTTCAAGCATAAAAACTCTCGTTCTTTAACCCTTCATACGTCTCAAGGGTAATAGTGAGCGTCCATTAAGGCTTTCAATTGGTTCCAGGTTAACACTGGTTCACTTACCCTAGGTTTCAATATTCCCCACCAGAATTCCCCTTCTTTTTCAAATTCGTAAGCGGCTAGGTGCACCTTGAACCTCTAAGGGCACTCCATGATTTCAAATAAGTTTTCCATTCTCCGAAGCCACTCCTCATATACCATAGGGTCAGTTCCACCTTCAAACTTAGGCGGTTTAAGCTTATTAAATTGATATATCATCTCCATGGTAGTTGGTTCTAATATAAGTTCGCATCGAGGAGGCATCTGTCACACAATTACACAAGGAATCACTCAATTCTAATTTCAACTAGGATGAACGTCCTTGGTTAATGAAATGATTCGCAAATGGCGAGAGTTGTTATGAGTAGCCCCAAGTCTAGTTCAGTTCAACCTTCATATAGTCATACGCGCATATCACATCTTATCCAAAGGAAATACACGTGCATGCTTACACAAACTAGTGAGTCTATAACGCTTGGTCAGCACCAACTGCACTTATTTTATTGAACACTGATAGCGTAACTTAGGAGTCACAGGGGATCTCATCATCCTAGTAGTTCATAATTTAAGGAAAATAAACTAAAAGGGTTTACATTCTAACACACGGCTCACATTTATCCGATTGGCTTAAACGGATCACACGGCACATGAGGAACATATTTGCATCAATCGCATACCCCCAACATCACTTCAAGGTGGGGGGAAGCTACTTAACTCTTATACTAACGCATAACTTGCCCCTCTTAGTCAATTGACTTACTCGAGCCACACATAAGTCACAAATGTCCATACTATAAGGCAAACTTGCACACAAAGGAGGCATATGTCACATAATCACAGAGTATTCCCATACGACTAGATGAAATGCAAGACTCAGGTCACGGCCTATGGTCACAAGACCTTTGCTCTGATACCATCAATATAACACCGCCAGGCCCTAGGGTCCGAAGCGTTACGTGTTCTTGCTTCTTACTTAATTCCTGGGGTGAAACGGACAGAGTTTCGCCTATAAACTGATCATTTCCCAGGCTAAAAGCCTTACAACAAATCCCTGTATGGAATGGAAACATATAAAACTTCTAGAACAATCTCGACGGCTACACGTCGGAGTCCACAGCTCTACGGGACATTTGCCCACAGTGCACTAACCATAAAGTTTATTAATAGAGAAGAAAATCAAATATACAACTCAACAGTTATATAACCGGAGTATTGGGGTTTACATCCCAAAACACAGCTAATTTCAACTAAAGACATCTAACCAATCAGATGGTTGGCTCACCTGGCTATATAGAGCGACTCATAAACAATAGGCATTACATGAGCTAGAAAACTTAGTTTACAATAATTATAAACCAGAAATACGTTATATTACATTGTTAAACTCATGAATCTACTTCTATATAGCACACATAACTCTTTTTCAACCAGGGGTAAACTTCAACTCGGCATAAGTGGCTTGACTGTCACTGGTCATAACAAAAGCATGGGGAAAAAGGGGAAAGAGTAATGGGGTGAGCAACCACGCGCTCAGTGAGAATTCCCCTACTCCTAAAAACCAAAACAATTACAGGCAATAATGCTAATAATAGTCACATATCACGTATTTATACTTTACTATCATATTAGGCAATCATAGTCCCGAAGGAAAGATTACCCTCCTTAAACTTCATTCCAACTACTCAACTCAATTTTAAGCCCTCAATGACCAGACTTCCATACTACCAGGCATTCAGGCACATAAACAAGTAGGCAACAAGGATTGAATACAAAGGTCTTCAAAATACTTTTGAAAACACAGTGACTCTCGATAAATACCAAGAAGGGTTTATAATCCACACAACTCCTTTAAAGCTTATAATTCCTTCTAAAAGTTCTCAAAACATCTAAACTGGTAAGAAAGACTTGTCAAGAACATACTTTCATAGAATATGCACATTGAAATGAATAATGCAACATTTGAAACTTCATTTGACTACACTTGGAAATCCTTCCGTAGAAGATGAACAGGAGGTGCACATTTGAAAGCTTTCTTTCTTTTCTGAAAAACACTTTACTCAGCCTCTTGAGGCTCGTATTCTTTAAAAAAAAACTCGTTTTCTCACTTATTAGAAACTTACTCATAGCATAAAAACATCTTATTGTGCTGGCTAGGGAGGTCAATACCGCCCTTAAGTGAGATAGTCACTCTTAATCTACGTTATCCCTGGGGTATACATACTTAATGTTTGGCCAAAATGCGTTTTAGTAGAGCAAATCTAACCTCGATACTGTCCTCTGCGGGGCAAAAGCTCACACTAGGACAATCATATCCTGAGCCCAGTCCCCCTCAAGGTTTTCTTATGCGTCACAACTTCATAACTTATCTGGAGAACAGCTCACACCAAGATAATTCATATCTTGAGTCCAGTTCCTTTCTTTTCTTTTGGGGGAAACAGCTCACGCTATCTTTGAGTCCAGTTTTCAGGAACAGCTCACACTATGATAACTTATATCTTGAGTCCAGTTCCTACCCTCTTGCCAATTGTCTAGCACTTTCTTAGCCTTTAAGATCGTATTTCCTTTCTCTTTTTCAAATGCTTACTTTGCTGAAAGCTTACTTTTTAACAAAGTGACTATAATCTTTCTAAATGCTTATACCTCATTTCGTTTTTAGTTTGGAAACTTCTTATAAATGTACTAACTCGTAAAATGACTTTACTTTTAACTTTAAAAGCTTCTTATAAACGTAATACGTTTACTAATTTGTAAAACGACTTCGTTTGTAACTTAAAAGCTTCGTATATGTAATTAGTTTGCTAAATTGTAAAACAATTTTGTTTTCAACTTAAAAGCTTCTTAATAACGTAATACGTTTGTTAGTTTGCAAAACGACCTAGTTTTAAACTTAAAAACTTCTTATAAATGGAATAA